>KK502420.1:1743773-1784836 GCA_000688735.1 Glossina austeni | reverse complement strand
AAATTTATTGAAATAATTCTAAGTCGTTGTCTGTGCAAGATATTAGATTAAAAATATGATAATACAAAAAAAAAAAAAAAAAAAAATAATTTATTTATAATAAACGTCTCTTGCTTTTATATTCTCCACTAGCTGAGGAAAACTATTTTGAAGGCTTTGACTGTCCCCTCGCGATATAAGCATTAAATGGATTGATAAAGTGAATGCGCTTACACTTCTTTTATTGAACAGAATACTAAAAAATATAAAAATCGTAGAGTAGATACATATGTACCGGTTATTTGGTTGTGTTGCAGTTTTGTTTTCCGAGTATTTACTTGATTCTTCAGTTATACAGCTTTGTAACAGACGAAATTGAGTTTCAAAGTTTTTACAATACTTTCACAATACTACACTCTTATGTACTTGTATATGTGTATTTTTCCACATCAGAGAATTCTTTCGCCTGCTTTTACCATGAACTCATTTCCTTGCATATGCATCTACATATATATATATATATATATATATATATATATATATATATATATATATAGGCATGTTATGTATACAAGCATTTTGTTTGTATGCATATATGTATTGCTTTGCTGATGTGTTTTTAACCTATTAAGGCTAGGAATTATTATTTGGATTTGAATATTCTAAGGGCTCAAAAGAGAAACAAGCAGCAATAGCTCGGCAAAGACCTTAATACCCTAAAAAAATGTAGATTTTGAAAACACCAAAATCCCTAGAAATAACTTTTGTTCGCTTGCTTTATTTATTTTGTTATATTCTTCTTTCGTTTTTTTTCTCTGACCATTTTCTTCTTCTACACCAAAGCTTAACCGCATGCATATGAATACAGTTAACGTATGCATGAAATCTTTAAAGGCGACACTGAAATGCAAATCCAGATCGGCTAAAAGTTCTTGGCAGTAAAAAAGCCTCAACATTCATATAACTGTGAAGGCTATTTAAAAGAAATTTTCTTTTCTTCCTTTTTGCTTTCAATTTCAACTTGATTTAGACAACAGATTAAATCCATTAATGAATACGAACGAATATGATTTATTGAGTGGGCAAATATTTCCGCAAATGCTTTCTTTTCACTTAATCTCATTCTTAGAGAAACTAATATATAATATTTCTGTTTTGCTCCTCGCTTTTGTAAACAATTCATTATTTTATTTTAAATTTGCCCGCAAAATTTATCATTTTATCATTTTATCATTTGCTTATATCGGCATAAAATATGCGCAAGTTGAACGCATTCGCTTTTCGATTATCTTTAAATTCGGAATTGATATCTGTCCATCCTTCTGTTCACCTATCTGATCACTCTATCTGATCAAAGCGTCAACTCATAAGTATTTAGATGCTTGAATGTATTTCGATCACTTTTTCACTTGAAAGAGGCATTTGTTGAGAGAAATTCGTACATTCCTCATTTTCCTGGCAAGATGGCGATACCGTGTCGAGTGAACGATATTGGCTTGGCAATGATCCAATCATCGGCCCGTTTTTACACTTCTTCGGCATTTCGAAATCGCGTACCAGTCAAACCATGCGACATCGATCTAAATAAGTGGCAATCAGAACGCACTATGTTTGGTGAGTACACTGGGTGCGGCAAAAATTCCCCTCCGAATTGCAGCAGTGTATCCTTGACAACGCCTGAAATGTGTGGCCGAGCGTTGTTTTGGAAGAGGATGCCTTTTTATCTGTGGACCACCATGGCCTTGTTGGTCTTTTTTGTAACAATATGTCGGCCAATTTGTTCAACTGACGCCGTAACTGTAACAGTTTCGTTTGTTTTTAGCAGCTCGTAATACACTAGATGTGGCTGATCCCACGACATGAACAGCAAAACTTTACGGCCATAAATATTCCGCTTGGATATCGATGTGGATGTGTGGTCTCCTGGACTTATCCCTGATTTTTTGCGCTTGGGATTGTCGTGGTAGACATATTTTGAATCGCCCGTCATAATACATCGCAGAAAACTCTACCTTTTTTGCCTAGCAACCAATGACACCGCGATGTTGGAACTGTTCGGAATGACATTTTCAATCAAATCGTGTGGTAGCCATTTCTCCGTCTTTTTCGATCTTTTCCATCGCGTGTGAACGTCTAGAAACACTTGATTCATCAACCGCTAAGCTGTTCGAAAGTTGTTTGTAATTCGTTCACTAACTGTTCCAATTCATTGTCGTCGAATTTTTTTTCGGCCTTCAGGCATTGACATCAAAAGCACTATTTTTAAACCGTTGAAACCATTTCTTCCATAACGTTCATCCATGGCACGTCAAAGCACGTCAGGGTATCAAATTTCGCAAAATATCTCAAAAATTGCGACTTGCGTGTTAAACACAGAAATACATGGACAGACTGACAGACAAGTTCAGAATCATCTTTTGAATCAATCAATAGAAGAAAATATAAAAGCCCTTCTGAGTGTTACGTACGTCCGCACAAACTTAACATACCCTGTGCCACGAAGGGCGAAGGGTATAATAAATTAATAAAATTATGCCACAATAATGATTTGACAAAAACAGATTAGAAAATCGCCAAAGTAATGATCAAATTAAAGAGAGCTCAACTATGAACGGTTGCAGCATCCAGTTTATATACCAGATCGAGTCGGCACCAATTTTCATATGTTTTCAAACAGCATAAGATTTCTATATTTCATCGAACCAAAAAAAAAAAAAGAAAAAAAATGGAAAATATTTTAAGAAATTGATGTAGAAAGGATAACCTAAAAAAAACACAAAACTATTTTAATTAATTAATTAACTTAAGTTATCTCATCATCAGTCCGGGCCAAGTTGCTTACATGTATATGGCCAAGAGTACCTTTTTCGATACACGCTTATTTATATGATAATTTTATATCAAAAGCTCTTTTGCATTTTTACGAGAGAAAAAATATATATTGCTTCTAATGATGTCATCGGTACAGGACTTAAGCAACGTAAACTATGTAAATGTAGAAAATATTAATAGTAAGCCAATAATTACTGGGTCCTAATGTCGTGATTTAAAAACATTGACTTGGTATACAAATGCATTTTAGCATGTACCGGAAATGATACATGAGGCAAGAAATATGTTAGGTTATGAAGTTTTTGAGAAACATTGCTTAACAAATAAGTAAGCAAAAGTTGATAGCATCAACTAAGGCAAGCCAAGCTTCTCAAGAACCCAGTCAATCACACGTGGGATAAAAAGATTAGATTGGAGAGATTACAGCAAAAAATATTCGTAACGCGGAAGAAGAAGAGAAAAGTAAAATTTTCGTACGTCGACTGCGTGAGTCGGTAGTTAAGTTTTATTAATTAAATAATAAATTAATATTAATTTATTTATTCGATTGGCGTTATAATGTATTTAAAATAAGCTCTTGAGCTTTTTTACTCTTAAATAAACAAGTTTGTAGCGCTTTCAAAACCAAAGACGCCCTCTAACAAGCAGGCAAAGAGAGAGAGAGAGAGAGAGAGAGATGTAGAGAGAAGAAGAGCCCTACCCTTACGATAGGAAAGCAATGTTTTTTTTTTATTATAGTTTTTGTCAAATTTCGCATTCCGAAGCAATACTCCAAATAAAACTTTTCAATATCATTTTTTTTTTTACAAAGAAAAGTTATTAAATGATGAAAATTATAAAAAGAAAAAAGAAAAGTAAGAAAATCATATTCGCACAGACAAAAAAAGGTATAGGAACTAAATTTTCATCTATGAAATGGGCACGGCTGACTTTTTCTATTTTCAACATAAAAGTTTTTGTCTCAGAGGCGTGTGAACGTTGTGGGCGTGTCCTTGGAAAAGTTTAAGCCAAGTCCAGGCTCTTTTGCAAGTTCGCCGGCGATAATTTGAATTTCGCCAATGCAAGAATCCTTTCCATAGATACTAAACAGTTGGACAGACGGGCGGAAGAACAGAAGACAGACATGTTTAGGTACATTCAAAATTAGGAACTTGCCGAGAATTTGTATACTTTATGCGGTTTTTTAAGCTTGTTTCCACGCCTTATAAAGGTAGCGAAAAAAACATTACACCTTCAAGCACTAAAATATTGGGTAGACGTGATCAATTTTTTCCATTTTCATACAAACGTTACAGTACCGCCCATAGAATATGCGTGGAAAATTTTTGTACATTTATCTCCTATAGTTTATGAATAATGAGGCAAAAGCCAATTTATTATTCCTTCTGAAAAACGGAGTTGTTCTTAGTTTACGTGGTATTGTGAGCGTACTCTTCGGCCGAGTTGGCCCATTTTCAATATCAATCCGTGCGTAGGAACTTTCAATGTTTCGCATAAATTTGAAGTCGGTTGCTTCTGTGGCCATTTTTTGCGGGCAGGACAATGTTCACAGTAGACATTATGCAGACGGACAGACGGACAGACGGACAAACGGATCTGCTTAAATCGGTTTAGGATTTGACGCTGATCAAGATCATAAGTATATTTTGTGCGATTTCTGATACTTCCTGCTGAGCGTTGCAAACATTTCGACAAAATGAATACACCCTTCGGTGATGGGTGTGAAAATGCTCATGATTTGCGATGTCTTGGTTAAGTTGCTCACAGTTGCTAACTGAAAGAATGAGCAAAAATAAAACAGCAATTTGAACTTTCATAAAATATCTTTCTTGGCCGTCGCATTATATTGGTCAAGATGGCCTGAAATCCTTTTTCAAAAACTTAATAATTACGTGAATAAATTTCGTTTATGTTTTCGTGAATTTCCATGTGCCGACGTTTAGGCGATGTTATAGAAATGAAAATTATGCATATTTTATATAATTTAACGTTTCTCTTAAGTAAATATATACGTTTGTATAACTGTATATATTTATGTGGTTGTGTGTCTTTCTCTAAAATATTATATGTACATTTTGGCATAAGTGTGCATATACATATACATATACATATATATATATATATATGTATGGCTTTATGTCCGTGTCTGTGCGTTTACGTGCTTGGTTTTGCCTTTGTGTGTTATATTCGTGTTCATGTGTTTGTGTCTATATATGCTTTTTGTGTAAATAATACTTGGTTCACAGCTGTGTTATATTATTTTGAGGTGTTATGATGATAAAGTGAGAATCTTGTAAAATTTTGCAAACTTTAATAAATAATAATTTTTCCTTGATTCTATGTCAACCAACAACAAGCCAGAATTTTGGTTTTTCTCATACAAGTGATCCTCACTATGTCTGGTGGTCTGTATTCATATCAAATGAATAGCTATTCCATATTTCAATATATGTACTTTGTTCTATACAGCCATGGACATACAAATAACGTAAATTTAAGATAAAATTTAAAAAAAAACATATTTCTATATGTGTATGTGTATTTTATTTAATATTATTAAGGCATTTTATTGAGCATTATTATAAAGATGAACATTTCATCGGATAATATTTACCATTATTTTTTCCTTTCTCTCGCTTGCAATTGAACATAATAAAAATAGCACAAAAAATATGAAAGTAATTTTTATACCCGTCACCTAAGGGTGAAGGGTGTATTCAGTTTGTCAAAGCGTTTGCAACGCCCAGAAGAAAGCATCAGAGACCCCATAAAGTATATACATATTCTTGATCTGCATGAAGTTCGAAATCGATTTGAGTATGTCCGTCTGTCCGTCTGTCCGTGTGTACAATATTTGTTGTCAACATTCTCCTGGCCGCAAAAACTCGCCACGGACGCTATTGACTACAAATTTGGCAGAAACATTGAAAATTCCTGCACGCGGGTTGATATTGAAAATGGCCCAAAAGCTATAGCAACTGCATAAAAATGAGAAAAAATTGACCATGCCTAGCACGCGCCACGCGCAGGAACATACTTCAAACACCCCATAAAGTATATAAATTCTTGATTAATATCAAATATGGAATGCACTCGAACATGTCCGTCTATTCGCTTGTCCAACTGTCTCTATACGCAATTGCGTAGTGCGATCGCCTACGAATTTTGAAAATAACTTAGAATTGACTTAAACGTTTCCAAAGACACGCCCACAACGTCCACACGCCTATAATACAAAAACTTTTATTTTGAAAAGAGAAAATATCAGCCACGCCCATTCCATATCATAGTGCATGAAAATTTAGTGCGTTTGTCTCTTCAGTTCTTTTTTTTTTTTTGTCTTTTTTACGATTACACTGATGGGTATAAAAGATTCACTCCCAACCGAATATAGTTTTGATTGTTTTCTACGTTAAATTAATTGACAGTAGAAAAATCACTCAATGTCTAAATAGCATCATATTAGAACGGGGGTGCACTCATTTCATGTCATAATGTTTGCAACACGCAAAAGGAAGCTTCAGAGCCCCTATAAAATATGTATACTCTTGATAATTATGTTGGACGGCACGACATGGTGGGATAAATTTTTTCTTAACAATACCATGCACATGGGTATCTAATAAAAGGACTTGGAGAGTAGAATGCGACAAGCCACACGTGATAATTCGAAATGAATTATTGTCGATGTCACGGCGTGACGGATTAATTTTGCTTAACAAGATCTTTTAAAGAACTAAGAGATGAAAGATATATTTTTTCCGCTTCCGTTCGTTACGATCGTAAATAAAAGCGTGGATCGCTAGAGATTTGAATGGCGGCGGGTATGCGAAATTCGATCCCAGCCGAATATAACTTTTTTACGTTTTTTAAATGACTTTCCTTAATATCGCCACGTAGCAACAAACAGTTGATTGTGATGCATTCAACTTTCGTGCTATATCTTTTATTGCTTGCCGTGAATTTTGTTTCAATATTTGCGTGTGAAGCCTTAGAAGTCGGTTTGAGCCTCCACAAGCAATTTTGACAAATTAATTTCTAATTGTGCGATCGCTTCTTAAATCCTCACCTACAGTCTACGCTGCATGCATGCATTCTTTCATGCATGAGCCTTATTAAAATTCTCAAAGCATCACTTGACGTCCAAGTGCGTTGTTCACTCAATTGTAAGGATTATGAAAAGGAATTTCATAAAATATTTACCACACAAAACAGACGTCAGAAGCCTAAGGGAATTCTTATCTATTTGGTGAAAGTAGAAACAAACACCTTTGGCTCGGCGAAGATAGATAGCGACTATCAGAAGTTATCTTTAATTCGATCGAATAATTTACTGCAGTTTATTTTCTGAGTATCTCGCGCTATTCCTATGTCCAGAAGAAGAAAAATTTTGATATCCTCGAGAATAGTTTCACTGTTGCAATGAAATGCAATTTAAATCATATTTTCTTTTCTTTTTTGTAAATCTCTTAATAAATCTTTGTGTTGATTCTTAAGGTGAAATTTGCGTTATATATATGAGCACATTGCTGTGGAAATATATATATATATATATATATATATATATGCATGCCTTTTCATGTACGAGTACATGCGTAAATCATTTTAGAGAAACGTAGATGAAAAACTGATTAAAAGTAATTTTTTAATTAGAAATTTTTGATGACTCTTTTCCTTTCCATCTCGTTCTCTTTTACTTAATTTATACGTGTATTGTATTTTCTGTTTTATAAATAAATATAAACCACTTTACAATTCTCTTTTCAAGTTGACCATCTTGACATTTTAAAACTTATTCCACAACTTATACACAGGCGAATAGAGAAAAAGAAAGGACTTTTTGTTAGAAAGAGAATATGAGCACAAGAGCAAGAGCAAGAGCAAGAGCAAAAGCAAAAGCAAAAGCAAAAAACAAAAAACAAAAAACAAAAAACAAAAAACAAAAAACAAAAAAAAAAAAAAACGGAATAGATAGTGAACTTGAGAGGAGCGAAGAGTGCAGAGTATAGACAATAACTTTGGTCATAATGAAAATGATTCGAGAGTATTTTGTTCTGTTTTAATTACGGTTGCCTTTTATTTGCAATTTACGTGCTGTTTACAGAACATGCCCCACGGGCCCCGTACAATCACAAGATGCAGTATTTTACTCATTCATTCATCCGGTCAGACACCATTTACAATCACCACTCACTTCTCGTTGCAGATAAATAAAGTAGTAGTGCGCTCATCATTTGCAAATGGAATGGATAAAATGAACAGGACAGGCAAATAACGGGAAACGCGGAGGGTAAAGACAGACCCTATGCTAAAAGGAGCACTCATTCAATTGCTGCTCTTCGTTCCCAGTGCCGATACCCGGCTCTATCTAACTGTATGTGATAGAGTCCTCAAAAAAAAAGAAAATGATAGTAGATTGTATTGTACGTTCTTCTTGCATATATGTAAACATGAACGTGTGTATGTGTAACTATGTGCGTCTCGTTTGTGTTTGTGCGAATTACTATACCCCACAGAACTCATCATGAGATATGTAAACAAAAAAAAAAAAAGAAGAGAAGAGAAGAGAAAACAAACAAACAAACAAATATACGCGCACACACTAGCAGACATATTCATTCATTCATTCACATTTATAGTTCAAACGATATCAGGTCCTTGAGACTTTAAATCTACAAATCCCTTCACATTTTCACATTTAATTTTATTGTTATTGTATTTTCATTGCGAGGGTTCAAGGAGACGAAGTACGAAGGCGGCCGTTCGCGTTTGGGATGAGACACCTTCTAGCCATTTTTTATTGTTTGAATCATGAACGAACCAACTTACGAACCAACGAAGCAAACCATGAACATTAAGTAAGAACGTTAAACGAGAAGCAAACGCAAACAAACTACTTTTCTGAGCTTCAGCTTGAAGTTTATTTTTATTCGAATTTGTTTTCTTCTCCTCTCTTCCTATTTTTTTTTTTTGTTTTTTTTTTGTTTTTTCTTTTTCTTTGTTTTTGTTTTTTTTTTTGTTTTTTTTTTTTTTCTTTCTCCATGTGTGTGGTTGTAGTGTTTCTTAGGTTTGGGGTGGCCTTGCTTTTGCTATACACAGTAACTTAAATGTCGGTATCTTTCAATGCATATACATACGTATGTTTGCCTCTATAAAAAGATGTGTGTATGCATGTATGTGTATAAATTCTTGTATTCGTGTATGTTAATAAAGATGAGCAAACGAACGAAAAACGTTTTTCGTTAGAAACTTTGAAAAGGAATTTGATGATGTTGCTCTTCACTTTGTAATTTTTTGATATTGTAGTTGATGTTGCTGACGTTGTTGTTATTATTATTATCGTTCTATTTGTTGTTTGTGTTGTTATTGTAACTGGTACTGTTGTTTGCATACAGTTCCTCCTTGAACTAAATTGTAACAAAATCTAATAAAAATCCATTGCGGGGGGTCATTGCATATCAAAACAAAAAAACCAAAAAAAAAAACAAAAACAAAAACGAAAAGCAAAAACAACAAAGATAACAAGGAAAAAGAAAAAAAAAAGAAAAAAAAAAAAAAGCAAAGAAACAAAAAAAACATAAAAATAAGTGCCAGAGGACGAGACGAGTAAACGAGAAGATTTAAAAGAGACTATAAGTTAACAAACATACAAACATACATAGATGTGTAGATAATTCCTTTTTACAACATAATATTCAATTGTCTACAACAACTGGATAAACTACATATCGAGAAATGCACTTGTCGCTGATGATGTTTACCCAATGCTGAGGACTAAATAACAACAAGTTTATATTGCAAAAATAAAGCAAAAAAAAATGAAGCAAAAATAAAGCAAAAAAAAAAAAATCAGATCAAACGGAACGAAATGAAATCAAATGAAATAATTGCTGAGTATTCGTCAATCAAATCGAATGCTACAATAAATAAAACCGAAAACAAATAAACAACCGACAACAACATTCATTTTCATCATTTTCTTAACAAACATATCGAAGAATTTGCGTAAAAACGTGACATTTAATCAATCGCTATCGATGATGTAAAAGCAAAAGCTCACATCGTTAAGAAAAGTATCAGGTGTAGATATAATTGCGAATCGATTTTTGTGAAAGGTAGCCATTGAAAAAATTTTTCTGTAAGCATTTGCTTCGTACGTATGGCTTCTCAAGTATTTTATTAATATTATTATTGTTATTATTGTTATTACAGCGAACGATGAAAAGTGTATTTGTTTTGAAGAAAACCTCAGACATCGCGTAGCATATATATATATATATATATATATATATAGATATTCTTGATCCACATTGAATTCTAAGCTGATTTAAGCATGTCCGTATATCTGTCCTTGTAATGTCCGTGATAAGCATTCTCTTGATCGCACAAAGGCAGCAATTGACTTCAAACTTACCGGAAAGTTTGAAAATTCTTTCACGCAGATTCTTATTGAAATCGATCAAAATCGATCAAAGCAACACAACCAAAGTACAATATATAACCTAGGACCAGCTCTGTTTTTGCAAATAAAAAAAAAAGTTGGTTTTTTACACGTTACTTATAAATCGCAACAGATATAACGATAAGAATTTGTATTTACATTCTATGGGTGGTCCTGCAGCTGGAAAAATTGACGCCTACTTCATATTATAGAATATTAAAATTTCATACCTTTATCGAGGCATTTGCAGCACCAAGAAAGAAGCTTGTGAGACAATATAAACTCTGTATATTATTAATTAGGATGAAATTTGCATCGTTCTAGACATATTTTGTCAGTCCATCTGTCCACTTACCCGTTAAACGTTGCGACAAACGTGCCCATGCTCGTAAAATTTGGGATATCAACATCAGATGGGACAAATTGACGAAAGGGCACGCCCAAAATATAATATAAATTAAGAACATTTCGGTTTTCGGAATTTTCTTCTTTTTTTTTTTGTGCCCACTACACATAAAGTGCAACAGACAGATAGAAGAAAATCAGCTACGTCCACGTAATATTATAAGATATGAAAATTTAATTTTTTTTCATTCGTCAGTCTTGTCAGTCATTTTTAGGATAAAATCTTTTATCCGATCTTTTAGCCGAACATAATTTTACTTACTTGTCATATAAATGTTTAGAGCCTTTGAAAGTACATTAAGTTTTTTTAAATATTAAAAACAAACGATAGGAATAGGCTGCGACACTTCACTTGCAATGTGTCCATCAGTCCATCTTTTGAAAAGACAAACATATCTTGAAAGCATCGAGAGCATGCATATCTTACACTACTGTGGTGAAGATGCAAAGATAAAGTTACATCCTGTTGTGTGTTAAAGCAGCATCCAGAGAGGAGCTTCTATCTCAGATATGGAAATCGTTGCGTTTTCTCGTTAATTCGAAAATAATCTTAATTTTTATACTTTGAAATAAAACGAATGCCAAGAATATCGCAAAAATATCCAAGTGAAGCTTTTAAGAAAATCACGTAGAAAATTTATTAAATATCGTAAGGAAAATGCATTTGTTTTTTAAATAAAGCAAATTGCTTGTTATAAATAATTGCCGCTTTAAAGACTTAGGCGCGATGTTGTAACCGATCGAGAAAAGCGAATTCATTCAAAGCAAAACAAAGAAGAAAAAAGGAATCTTTGAATGCAAATTTGAGCATACGTTCCTGTCAATGTCAACATTCCGCATTTGAAAGCTGATTTAAGTTTATCTTTGTGTGTTTCTGCACTGTCCGAAACACATTCACCTCATCATCAGAAATCATTATTAAATTGCAAAACTACGCTTCAATTGCAAAGTTCTTGTCATCATCACATTGTCACTCCTTTGATAAGCTGCAATGATTAACCAAATAAGCTATAAGTAAATAATTTGATCGATTATAAGCTTCCACACAATTGCAACTAATATTACAGTTACAATACAATTGACAGACTGACAATATTACGAATGAAGTTTACAGGTTTCTTCATCGTTCTAATCGCTCTAATGCCTGCAAACGGACGCATCATGTTTTAATTGAAAATGTATTAAAATGTATGTACGTTCGCGTATATACATATATATATATTATTATGCGTAAATATTTATATTTATGTGTTTACATTAAGTCAATCTCAATGAATTTAAATTTATTGATATAATTGTTTGTTTAATATAAAAATTGTGACTGTTTTTTTTTTTTTAGGAAGGAAGGGTTAGCAAAATATTTGAATAAAATATATTTCTTTATTTTATTATTATTATTATATATCTCTTTTAATTTATTTGTGGTTATAAAATCAGAATTGAAAAGAAAACAGTAGTTGTATATATATATATATACAATATAACGAAATATCATATTTTACACCAAAACCGAAAATAAAATTAAATAAACCGAAAACTTTTTTGATAATTAAAAGAAATTTTATTATATATATATTTGTTCATGGGGCTAGATGTCGTTGGTATAAGATTCATTTTAATTTTAAAGACAAATTTCAAATTTTTGCACTTTATTGTAAGAAAGTTGAACAAAGTCTTTTGGCCCGCAATGAGCATCGTATTGACTTTTAGTTTCTGATTCCAACATTTGATAACAATGTCGCGCCTAATCTCAAATTTATTTAAAAGACAAGAGATTATGCATGCAAACGTAAATACATACATATATATATATATATATACGCACGCACGCATTCACGCATACACACGTAAACGTATAACTGAGCACAAACAAAACATAAACCGCCATAGCCTTTAGAATGATTATGGCAGAGATCTGTAAATAACAACCCCAAGAATGATAGTTAAGAGGACGGTCTTGAAGTGGTAGCGATGAAGAAAAAGTTTGCTAAGTAATAAAACTCTTATCGTCTTGTTTTGACTCGTGCTTTAACCCAACTAAGCAACTTCTCTCGGATATATATATATATATATACATGTAATATGTATACAAAATAAACAACCACAGATAAAGTCAAATTCATACAAACACGCACACACACACACACATACAATCATGAAAATATTAATTTAGAAGCAATTTTCTTACTGTTTAGTAAAGATTTTATGCTTATGTAAAGATGTAGATGAATGTGTTTGCATAAGCGAATAATATTTATAAAATGAGTTCCTTTTTTATCCTTTTCTTTTCTTTTCTTTTCTTTTCTTATATATTTTTTTTTATGTTTTATTTTATTTATCTAAATCTCCACAAAGTCATTACTTTCATGCCGGCAAGAGTTGTATAAAGGAGCTGATGTTTAGACATCTTAGGCAACTAACTGATAAGATACCGGAAGGCAATGTATGCAAATTTTGCTCTCAATCAATGTTTGAACGTCGCTAGAAAGGAACACACAAACGATTAAGAAAATATTTATAAAGCGTTGTTTTCTTTGCATTAACTACTTTTCGCTGAAATTTCATTAATCCAAGCAATGAGAAAGTTATAAAAATTCTTAATTATTTGTATGCCATTTATGCGCGTAACGTATACATCGAATTAAGGCAATCTTAGCGTATCAACGCAATTTATTAATTGCTTCATTGAAACGTTCAATAAAAACATTAACAATTCTTTTCACATCTTTCATGACTTACGCGACAAGAACAAGAACAAATTCGATTTTATAAGAAGATTGAAAAATTTTAGGTTCATTAAGAGCAGTAACTGCTTTATTTTATTAATTTGTGCGTTTGAAAAAAAGATGATCTTTCACCACCGCTACATACGCGATTTACATCATTTGTCAATGATCTGAATATTAACTACTTTCCATTTCTGCACTTCAAAAAGCGAAAATAAAATTCTTAAGAAAAAAATTGCAGAAATCTTAGAAGGCTTCGTTTGATGTCCGGAAATAGAGTTTACATTTCATAAAAAACATGGAATTCACTACATTTTAGTTTGCTTCGAAAGATTCTCAACAAAGGAAAACAATAGCTTTAGCCTTTCTACCACGCTCTACACGCATATCATATCATATCGGTATAGTTTCTTTAAGCCTTGAATATATATCGTCGTCAGAAATGAAATTTCATTCATTTCATTTGCTCCATTCCCTCACTGAGTATCGTTTACTTTATTCGATGACTTGTGGCCTAACTATGCCAAGAAATGAATACTTGCAAGTCGTGCATTGTACGCCAACAAGTAAGAAAATTATCGTCAGCTGCAGTCGAAACTTTCATACTCATACACTTTATCTTGAAAAATAGAAGAAAAAAAAAAAAGAAAAACTGAATTTCCTTACCCGATAATATCGGGTGGGCGTGGCCTCTCTATACTCTGAAATTATTCATAGAATATATAATTTATTCGTTATGCGTTATAAGAAATTTGGTTTAAGACAAATGGTGCGTTCTGAGCTCACATTATACTATGGCTGTGCCCCCTTTTGATGATTTGGCGTATTTTTAATGTCAACTTGCCTATAAGAATTTCCAATGTCTCTGCGAAATTGGAAGTCAATTACTTTAAAAGAATATTTATCACATATATGACATAGATAGACAGACGGAAGGACACATCGATATGCTTATGCAAGAATATATTCTCTTGATGCGATGTTTGAAGCTTACTTCTGAATGTTGTAAATGTTTTGACAAAGTGATTATACCTCCTGTAAATATCCTTTCATATTAACGCATGCTTTCACAGAAACAAATCCTTACGACGAAACACTCTTTGCCCACAAAATTGCAAAGTTCGATTAAAAATTTTATTAGATTTTGTTGGCAAGAAATTGAGATATAAACCGATGCTAACTAAGCCAATGTAATGTCAGCGAATTAAAAGAGACCATAAGAAGAGGCATTTATTGAAGTCTCAATCGATTACTTTGTTTTTCTGCTCATATATCATTAAATGCGAAATTATGCAAATTTTAATTAATTAAAAATTCGTATGTATGTCACATTCGAAGGACAGAGCTTTTTATATCATTTTTCGCCTGTTTTGTTTATTATGAATTCAGACACGAAATTATCCTAAGCACTTAAAAATCGGAATGCATATCATTTGCTTAGAATTTAAAATGCAAAGCATATTTTTGGACACATGGTTTCTATGAGCTTCCGCCGATTACATTAAATAAAAAAATATTGTAACCGAGCAAACCTGGTCACTCAATATCGGGCAATACTTTGCCTACTTTCATGATAAGATACGAAAATTTATTATTATTTTCACGATCTAAACATGCGAACCCCATATATAGGACATGCCCCTTTATGTCTATAGACGCAATCGAAATTGAACAAAATGGATTTTCTAGTCAAAAGTCTTATTGTTCTTCAGCTATTTTAGCGTCATACAGTGCAAGAAAAATTGGACTGTACTCTCATAAAAATGCTCTCGTGCATCTCGTGGGAATTCTTGCATAATCGAGTTTCCAAAGAAGGCAACTTTCTGATCCAAAGTTGTTACAGTTCATTTTTATCTCATATTACGCTTTTAGATCAGATTACATTATAAAATATTAAAAGATTACACCTCTTTTTTGCGGGAACAGGCGTATGGGAGGCAGTTCAAGATATTGCCTAAACTTATTTAAATTTGAAATCCGATGTCGAAAATTCTGGGCATTTGAATAAAAATTTCAAATTTTTTTTTTTTTCTTTTATATAATGCGGCTCTAAAATGTTTCGGTTCTATTCGTTTTCAATAGGGCTCACGCTTGGTCTAGAAAATATCAGTTTGTTTCGATTTGCAGTTCGAACAGAAAAACATGTATATAGACTTCATAAAATGAGAGGGAAAGCATAAATCAATTCAGAAAGTAAATGCGAAACGATCTTAGTAATCGGCCTTCTATAATATAATAAAAAATGCACGATATAAACAAGATGTCAGTGGATGTTAGTGTTAGTCTGCAAAAAAAATAAAGTTCCGTAAAGAACCGTTAAGCTCACTGTCCCACTTGATGGTGGGTTTGTTGTAATTTACATCTCGACTATTATAGTAAGAATTGTCCGGTTAATGCTTTTATGTTGAAAAAAATAAAAAGAAAAAGAAAAAGAAAAGCATCACTGCACGAAAATTATTGAATGAAGTAGATTAAGAGAATCCACAAATAAGCGATCTGTGAGCGTATTATGCAAATACCGAACAACAGACATTTCGTATAATTTCCATATTTCATCTTCAGTTTTTTCTTTTGTTTGTCCAACTTGTGTTTGTTTATTGTTTAACATTTCTCTTTAATTAAAAAGTTCTTTCTACAACTCGTTAGCATGCAATTTTTATACAAACTTGGACACACTCACCACCACCACCATCATCATCATCATCATCATCATCATCGTCATCATTCAATTGTACTTGTATGTATAGATGGGTCAGTGACAGCTTAGCTCGATAATATTGTTGTCTATTTTCCCACAAGCTATATTGTTCACAAATATTACTATATATACTATATATATATATATATATATATATATATAAATATGCAAACAACTCGGTATGTGATCGGAAATATGTGCATTACTTTTCAGTTTACTTTTATTGCACTCGTAGCATGTACGAAATAACTCATTTACTATAGATTATTAAGCGATTTGTTACTTGTTGAGAATATTCTTTAAGGAATCTGAAATTATTGCCTAAATCGATTGTTGCAATCGAATTTTGGCTTAGATTAGATTTCATTTTTCTATTTGGCCAGATTTTCAAAGAGGCTTTATTTACTATCGTTGCTATCTCAGCATTGTTATCCATGATCATTACGTATAAACCTTTGGATGTTCATACCTTACTTGTTGAGTGCACTATCGTGTCGGCTTAAATTGAATTTTTTTTTTTTTTTTTTTTTTTATTACTTTATTGCTTTTGCGGTTACTTTTGTTGTTCATGTTGGTAACGATGATGATGATGATGATCATGATGATGATGTTATAGATGATAATGTTGTTGTTTTGATAAGTTTGGCCTTACGTAGGCAAAATGATAACTTTAACAATAATAAAATGAAAAATAAATTGATTATTTGATGTGTAACAGAAACAGCAAAAAACATGCTTTTGTTTCGAAAAAGAAAAACAATAGCATTTCGTTGTTGTCTGACGTCGGCCAATCAGTTAACGTCAGCGACATTTGAAACACTCTTGCTTCAACTTCCATACCTCCTTCATATAACATATAACATATAACATATATTTATATATATATATATATATATATATATATATATATATATATATGCATATATGATTGTATGTTTGTATATATATATTGGTGTGTGCATGTTAGCAATGCTGACGGTCAAAGTGCAATAGAGCACATTTACAATGGCAACAATGGCAAATAAATTGTGATAAAGGTATTATTGAAAATAATAAAAATAATAATAAAAACTATGATGCTGCTGCTGCTGATGATGGTAGAATTCTTTCATATATGTTGAAGGAAATAAACCGAATAATATCCCATTGCTTTGCTCTTCTTCTCGGCCCGATGTCATTGTCCTCGTCGCTTCTCATATGCCAACGTCTTTACTTTTTGCTCAGCTCCTTTTACACTTATTTTTTCTAATAAATGTCGAATATGCAAAACAAGAAAAGTACATAACAAGCAGCCGGCACACAGCTGATGCTGCATTAAAAACTTTGATTTCTCATGAAGAAACAAATTTCTTGTTTGATTTTCTTTATACATATACATATATATATATATATATATATATATATATATATTTGCTAAGCACCCATCCACAAACATCCATCCAATCATCCCAGCAAAGAAAGAAACGGCTCGACATTCACCGTTCAACATCCAGCATTCAGGAAACTAACAGCCATTGATTTGTATGCGAATGAATAAATAAATGAATGTTCGCTTGTTAGAGAAATTGTTACTACTTACTGCTGCTGGTATTTATTTTTCGTTATTTGTTACTTTGTTGTTTTAGCTTCCTCTCGTTATTTTTAGCCAGAACGATGTTAGAAGAAGAAAAATAAGGAGATAAAGGCAAAGGCGAAGACGAAGACGAAGACAAAGACGAAAATGAAAACGAAAACGAAAACGAAACTGGAGACGAAGGCGAAAAAGAAAAAGAAGGTCTTCCTTTAAATACGAACATAACATAATCACTGATACACAAGCATCCACATACACATCCATGTAAACATTCAAACACAATTACGAAACTCTACGGTTCCAAGTGTACGATCCATCATGAAGATTTTTGAAAAGATGACTGCTTGTGCAGATACGTAAACATTATTACTCTCAGACAGATAAAGGCTTACCATACACATCAATGCACATACACTAAAGTGCACCTGAATGTGCATTATAAAAAGTTAGTACACGATGTTAGCTTGTGTGTATGCATCCAGATCTGCATACAGCACATATATTCCGATGTGTTTGCATTACACTATTATATAAATAATGTTGCAAACGTAATGTTTGTTACGAGATGAACTGTTCAATAAGCCAGACAACAGATATTAAAAGAAATTTCGTTTGTATTTCGTTTTTGTTCTATCTTTCGATTAGTTTTTCACTCTGTTTCTTTTTTTTCTTTTCTTTTCTTTTTTTTTTGCCCCCATTTATACAAAAAGCTAAATCAGTCCGCACGAGGTAAACGAGTACTTTTCCATTTTTTTTTTTTTTTTTTTCTTTATTTTTCATTATCATCCTTTTATATGGAGTTCTCATAAACTTTTTAACGCATCAGTTATTTAAAACATTTGAACTCGCTAAACATATTTGTTTTCGGGAAAGTTGAAATGCCATGAATTACACGGTACGCATTGATTAAATTCTCTATGTGAAATTGCAAACAAATATAAAGTGTGTGTGTGTGTATGCGTATGTTCTGTAGTTTCCTCGCGAAGCGACATCCTAAAATCGATAATCAATCGGATTAATAGAAAGCATAGGAAACAATGTTTTCGAAAAAAATACGATTAGAATTTAACACCGACGAAACCAGCGAGACGCTCTATACAGTATGGACAGACCTTTTTGAATATCTACTACCTTAAATAATTAGTTTGTTGTTTTTGTGCGAGTAAGTACATCGAGGTGAAAGATGTTCATGCTGAACTTGTGAATAGTTCCGATTGAAATGTTCGACCTGCCATCAGAGACGCGTTCACGGACAGGCGTGGAGAAGGGAGTACACTTGGATAAACAAACAAAAGAACGAATGATCGAGACACGAAAGACAAACGAAGACGTACGTACGCATAAATTCAAAGCGATGACGGATGTACAGAATTATTATAGAATTACAATTACTTTTGCCGCACAACTAAGCTTTCTTTTTGATCAATGAGAAAATGATTGAAAATTTCAAGAAAAATAAAAAAAAATAATAATTTACTAAAAGTATTGTTCGTCACTGGCCACTGCTTGTACCATCTTGCAGCCAGAATATGAATTCCATGCGGGGGGAGATTGTGTACAACAAGATTCGATCGTTCACTATCTTCTTCATAAGCTATAGAAGCTGAGCTCGTAAAATTTGTTATCAATTACACACAGCGTTAATCACTTGGTCAGCTAACGTTAAAGAGAGCGATTAACAATTGGAGTCAACGTGTGCAAGATGTGTTCACAGATGTGATGGATCTTTGTTCAGCATATAAAATAAAGCAAAATTCATTTTAATACGTTGTTTGTTGTTTGCTGTTTTGTTTTTTTGTTTTTTTGTTTTTTTCAAATTTTAAAAAACGCATCACACTTAATGAAAAAACTTTTAATATTGTCTGTCAATAATAGCTGAGAGGACATGAATAGGGATTAGAGGTGCAATGGTCATGCGGAATGGAATTCCATCGTTTTAAGCAATCATAATATAATGACTTTTAGCATATTGCTCTCGATTCTTGGCTCAATGGCTCAATCAGTTATTATTGCTAGTGTTCCCTAGTAATGACTTCATTTCTCGGAAACAATTCATTATGCGTCGCAGCCAAATCAAGTCGTCACGGATCGCCTAGCAGTACTGCCCGGCGAATTAAAAACAAAAATCATTTTCGTCTTCGCTGTTAAAAAGATGTATATGTAACTGAAGCGATATGGATCAATATTGAGACCGATTATTCGACTTCTAACATATGTGCTAAGAACAAAACAGAAAAACGCAACTTTACATATGTATAGCCATTGGGCGTCATCTAGAAACTTAATGGTGCATTTAAAATAAATAAAACTATATATATATATATATATATATAAACTTTCCAATTTATTTCTTTGAGAAATTTAAAAAAGTGTTTAAAAGTATTTCTTGTTTGACGAACATACGTTTTAAGCAATATTTAAATATAATTCTTTTTTATTCGCTAAGAGAATATTTAATGTTGAAGGAGAAAATAAAACAAACAAAAAAAGAAAAAAAGAGAAAAAATGAGGAAAAAAATATCAAATAAATCAAATTATTTTTTAAATTAATGCTAGCAAGTTATTCCCGTAAGCTACACGGTAAACAGTTGAACTAAACATCAATTATCTAAGTGTCAACTATCGGCGTATCATATATAAGTCAATATTTCCCCATATGCCAGGGGTTAAAATCGAATTAATTAAAAATTTGTTTTTATGAAACTTTTTCAACTTTCACGCATACGAATGTATGCGCTTTTATGTTTTCAATTATTAAACTAGATTGTAAGGGTAGGCGTAAAAACACTAATTTTTTTTTTTTTTTTTTTTTTTTCCCCTAAGCTTTCAATTTGCTTATGTGTATACGTGTTCTGTCGTGTCGATGTTTTTATACAATCGACCAGCAATTTACTAATAAAATTTTAATTTTCATATACAGTGTACTGCGGCCCGTTAATTTCACTCCGGTTAGCAATTTGAATTAACTCCCAACAATATACGCCCACTTATCCATATTTTAGTAAATATGCATAAAAATACGTTATTGGTTTGTCTACGCGTGCGACAGAATTCATTATGTATGCATACATAGGTAGGTAGGTAGGTAGGTAGGTAGGCATTTTACTACACCGCTTATAATATAACGTAGAATATATAGGAGCTCGGTATGTTTGCTTGAAGCCATCAAAGGGCAATCAATTTTCATTTCTGAATTTCTTTCTGAAATTATTTTCGAATGCATTACGCACATGTCTTGCTTTACTATACAAAATTTTATTACATTTTTTTCTTGCCACATACACTTGCACTTGAGAAAACTATACAAGCACTTTTTATATTTAGATCGGATTAATTCAGATTTAAAAAAATTCTATTAATAAATATTTTCGTTTTTATTAAAATTTTGCTGAAATTCCATCGTAATTATGACAGGAAAACTAAACCGATAGAGTGAGATTTATCATAGGAGAGCACAATTTCATCTACAATAGGACTGGAAAGGACTACTACTCGACTTTTGTCATCGAAAAATCGAATTATATTAAATTTAACCTTGCAAACAATTATACAATTATACAATCCAAGTAAGGGAGAGAGAGAAAGAGAGAGAGAAAGAGAGAGAGTAAGAAAAACTTCAAGTCCATTTTGTTCTATTCATTTATTCGCTTGTGGACTGTTGTTGAAAATCTCACGATAATTATCTATTCATAGGTTTGAAAGGGTGCGTAACATGTACTCTTCAGACATAAAACATGTACAATTCAATTAAAAAACATTAAAAATAGCTCTTCAAAGCAAAAAAAAAAAAAAATGTTAAAAATATAGAAGAGATAAAGATTAAAAATTCCGAGCGATAATGATTCCGTCCAATTATGCAAATGATGGGTAACCAAGATTCGTTAAAAGATGATTAAAAACGTTTTAAAAATTTTGTTGTTGTTGTTTTATTTTACTTTTATAAATATTCGATTAGAGTTTTTATAAATGCATTGAATTGAATGAAATCTACAGCACAAAGTACTTGAGTATCAACTGAAATTGCCTTTATTAGCTTCGCAACCACTATCATTCAAACCTATATTTACATAAATGCCGATATACTTACATATGCAAATACAATTACACCTATCTATATATATATATATATATATATATATTTGTATGTGTATGCGTGCAAGAAAAGTATTGTAATATATTGAAGGATGTACTCATCCAATACACATATGTAGACAAGAATGCATGCATATATTTGTCGATACATATATTTTGTATATACGTTTGTCCAGCAAGCATTTACATGTGTACGTGTCAGACCAACGGTCATCATGTGCACAACTCGTTTATTCATTCATAAATAAATAAGAACACGTATTCATGCTTAATAGAGGTGAACACGTGAGTGAACTAAGAGAAAGCACACACGAACTTATCAGTTTTTTCATTTATTTACGTTTTTTCCTTTTTTTTTTTTTTTTTTTCTTTTTCAGTAAAGAAAATATTAAAAAAAAATTGCTTAAAATGGAAACCATAACTGAATGAAATTTCTCCGCCACCATTTAAACAAAAACAAGTTACAAATTCTGTCATATAGACCGCACTGTTGTATATATGTTTAAACACTAAAAAAAAAAAAAAACAACCCAAAAAGAAAAAAAAACAAAACAAAATATTTAAGTGAAAATATACGAGTCACTCTGTGTCACGGTTAGAGAAAATTCTACCATAGGCTTAAGTCAAAGCATTTATGCAGTATGTTAGTATGTGTACAGTGAATACTTACACAATTATTTGCAAACAAGTATACTCATGTATGTCGATATATATGTATATAGATAAATATATCATAAAGCTGAGTACTTAGATTTGTGTGTGTGTGTGTATGTGTATATATATGTGTGTGTGTGTTTGTGTGTGTCTGTGTGTATGTTTGTGTGTTAATATCTATGTGTATGCGCATATATGTATGTATGTATGTCTGTCTGTCCATCGATTTAAACCAATAAATGTACAGACAGTGGCTTTAAGAGGATTAATTAAACATTTGAACATTTTGTAAATTACACACTTAATTATTGTGTCTGCAGTTACTGTGGCAACAAGTGCTGTTGACGAATTCAATTTTGTCTCAATTGACCAACATACCAGCGAACCAGTCGACCGTAACGTAACGAGTCCGTGACCCATGTACAAAAATTCTCTCTTTTTACATTATCACGGAGAAACTCTTTCACTTTTATAATTGGCGATGAAAGGATAAGAAAGAGATAGATAGGCTGACTATAAGCGATCCTATAGGGGAAAGAGTAAATAAGCCGGCGAATCAACTTCAATGCACATAATATTGTTTATTTGTACCACAATTTTTAATCCTCAGAGTTTATGGCTTTTTAAATGAAATTTAAATACAAGTCCACCGCGAACAATACTGAGCTCGGTAGCTGAAATGCTCGGTGTCAATGATAGTGATGGTGACCGTAACGAGAACTATGTGCGTCGCAGGTGCCAGAATTGGAATGAGAACGTGAACGAGAACGAGAACGAGAACGGGAAAGAGAACGGGAAAGAGAACGGGAACTATGATGCAGCGACAATTCAAATGTTAATTTATGCAATTGCAGTTGCAATTGGAAAAACATAAAATGCTTTGTTCTGTAATTGAACTTTCGCGATATCGGTATTAAACACTCACATACTATATATAGATGCCTACTTATATACAAATACATATATATATATATGTATATATATATAAATGTATGCGTGAATATTTTCGTGCCTGCAAATATGGATACGTTTATATATCTATATATATATATATATATATATATATGTATACATATACACATATACATATGTAGGTACGTATGTTTGCTTATATTATGCTTGTTACTCGTTTCATTTCCAATCAATATTTTAAGAACACCGCAAATGGCGACGCTTTTGTGCAAAAATATCAACCGCAGCCTTTGTCTGTTTATGTGTATGTTTGTTTGTGTGTGTGCGTGTGCGTGTGTATTTTGTGCTTTTATATATAACGTTTACAAAATCCATAAAGATGTTCAATTTAAAATATGCGTTATAACTATGATATTATTACGCAGTCACATGCGTGAAATGCCTACATGTGCGTACGTATAACCGACCAGCCGCCTATATGCACCCTTTCGCGTGCAAAGTCAGATCATAATGTTGCACCTGCACCATTGTGTTGCATAAAACAATTGAATTAAAATAAATATTAAATTGTTATTATTTGGACTATGTACGAACGTTAATTAAAACCGAATTGAACGCGTAGGCGAAATCGTGTATATATATGTACTATGTCTATTTTTATTGTATATATATATATATATATATATATATATATTCATGTTTTTTTGTTTTTTTTTCCCCTTTTTGTTTCTAATTCTGATCTCCATATGAATGAATATATGTAGAAGTGTACGTGAGTTTGGTTTCGATTTGAAATAGAAGTTTTAGAAATGTTTGTTCATGTATTTTTGTATATAGGCATACAAACACAAACAAACACACACAAACACAAACACACACATACACAGACACACACACACACACACACACACAGAGAGAGAGAGAGAGAGAGAGAGAGACAGACAGACAGACAGACAGAAACAGAACACACATACACACATACTTCCATTTGCATTATAACGCATTTGAAAAGGATTAGTTGTGTTTTTCTTCCCTTTAAATGCTTTGTGTGCATTCATGTCATGACGGAAAAAAATTCATTTAATTAAATATATGGAAAGATGAATTTCAATTTCGTATTTCCGTTTTTTTTTTTACTTTTTTTTTGTTTTAATCTATTTGGTCAATGCCCACAAGCATATTAAAAGTAAATCGAAATATTTATGGAAATTGTTTTCAAAAGGGAAGAAGAAAAAAAAAAAAAAAAAATATCAAAACAATAGAATAAAGAAATGCATTGAATATAATCATGAATATGAAGATATTAAGAGTAGAACAAATGAAAAGTCATGCTGAAGATTCATAAGAAATTTATTATTATTTTATAATATATTTTGTCAATGAAATTATTTAAAAATTTTTTCGAATAAATTTCATTTCTTCAATTATTTTCAATTTATTTATGGGCAGATCACCATTCCATTGCCTAAGTTAATCTATGAAAATCAATTATTTGATCTCGAAGACAAAAAAGAATTTTTGAAAAGTTTCTCAAATTTCCCCTATTATTATATCATATATAGAATCATTTGATTGATTACTAATATCAATTCCAAATTCTAATAAGAATATAATTTTCTCATAAGAAATTTATCAAACATCTTGCTGGCCTTTCTTCAATCACATTTTTGAATATATATTTTTTTTTAACTATTTTTCTATTAAAGCCCGTAAGCGATAATTGCATAACATCTGAAATTTGTAAGCGTCTGTTAAACTCAGCCTTATATGTGTTACTAAGGGAATTTTGATAGAGTAAGGCTTGGGCCATACGATGGCTATATCAAAATTTCCAAGTCAAGCTATTTTAATCTTTTTCTAGTCATTAACGATCTATGCAATGTGACGGAATGGTAGACGACACCTTTCCTATTAATTAATTCTGAACATTTTAGCTTAATTACGCTCGCTGTTGATAATAGTGATCGAAATTAGTCTTCTGGTCAAGTTACAGTAGATCATGACAAACGATACCTTTCCAATATCATTAAAGATTAAACTTGAACTAGCGAGGCATCATTCCAGCCTGTGTTAGTGTTTAAACATCTTTGTCCATTTTGGATCACGATTTTCGATTTTCCATTTTCGCATAGTATTATCGCATGTCGTAACGCATTTTTCATCAGCTATGACTCATCTCGCAGATGGAAACTTGTGGTCTATTAAATTTTTCATTTCTAATCCATGTAGTATCTAAACATCAAGCTTCTTTATTTATCCAGCCTTCCGTTCCGCACTAATACTTTAAGTAATATTTACGATGTCTGTTTTGCTTCATGGCCTTATCAGCGATTGGTCGGTGAGAACACGAAGCGAAGCATGGCCCATCGAAATGTGGAAAGCTGCTAATTTAGATGAAGCATCCTCGCTGCCTTCCAGCCTTCCGTTCCGCACTAATACTTTAAGTAATATTTAAGATGTCTGTTTGCTTCATGGCCTTATCAGCGATTGGTCGGTGAGAACACGAAGCGAAGCATGGACATCGAAATGTGGAAAGCTGCTAATTTAGATGAAGCATCCTCGCTGTAAAGACAACGAATTTTTTCTATGCACTTACGAAACAATTTTGGAATGTAGAAAAGAATTACCTCCGATTTTGTTAACATATCTCAATAAATTTTTTCTTTTTTAGAAATCATGTACGAATTGCCACCTCTCGAACGCCTCTTTTAACAAAATTATGGGGACCGTATAAACTTATTTTTGGGGAATAACGTCACGAAGCATGCAAATGAACACAACTCGCTTAAGCATGTCTCGAAAACATCGAACTCTGAAAAGAATTCAAATTTTGAAAGCTTGTTCACGCACAACACTTCATACAGATTTTCGTACTCTTGGGATTATTTTCAATTAATGAATATTTTTGTTCCCATTAATAAAATATTTTGAAGACTTTTGCTTATCCATACCACCCTACCGTTATCAATGGATTGATCGAAAAAATGCTCCGATCCGAACTATTTCTACTTTTCCTTCGTCCCAAAACACGTTAATATGCCAAATTTCATCAAAATATCTTAACAATTTGCGGCCTGTAGGTCGAACACGAAAGGAAAAAAGATAGCCCAACGGACTGATGGACAGACAAGATTAGATTTAGAATAGTTTTCTGAATCGAGCAGTATAATAAAAAAATGGGTGTCTATCTCCAGATTTTCTGAGCATTTCATACATCCCCACAAGCTTAATAGACCGTTGTAGCGCAAGGTATATAAGGTGTAACAAATATGTTGTATGAATAATTCTTTTGTTTTTTGAAAGTTTTTTTGAAAAACCTCTTACGCTCACGCGCACCATAAACTCTGGTACGCCTATAGATGCTCTATATCTGTAGAGTGTTCCAACTAAATTAAACTACCATTTCTTTGTATGTTGGGCAAGATGACGCGTGTGTTCTTAATTTTTCCATTTCGTTCCGCTTCGGTCACGTCGATATATTCGCATTAGCTTCTAAGATCAAATGACTTGCCGTGGACTTTTTTCTTCTTTATTACTATACTTGGAATACATTGTTTAGACAAAAAATACAGCAACAACGCAAGTCATGGTTTTGCGAAAGATCTCAATTGCGTTAATAAGGTTTTTTTTAAAAAAAACTTTTTCGAACAAATAAAAGTGTAAAGAAAACAAAACCGCTACTTACCGTTACCGTTATTAAATGTTTTCACATCTAAATCATATATAATTTCCTTACTTCCTGATTATTTTATAATAAAGAACAATTTAATTATTTGTTTAATTGTTAAAATAAAATAATATAAAACCTTTTCCCTTTTCGTTCTTATAAAATAATTAATAAAAATAAATTTGCTTTAATTGATATACAAAGACTGTCTTAAACTTCTTGCAAACTTAAGGATAAGTCATAAAGTTCATATGTTACCTCTAGGTTATCTCTTGAATTTATCAGAAAATTTATTGTAGTGTGGAAAATTTTTTTTTAGAAAATTCTCATTTTATTTTTCCTATAATGCAACGATTTATGTTTTAACCCATTTTTTTTTTTTCTTTAGGCTTTATT
Organism: Glossina austeni; assembly: GCA_000688735.1. NCBI lineage: Eukaryota > Metazoa > Arthropoda > Insecta > Diptera > Glossinidae > Glossina > Glossina austeni. The sequence goes on along the minus strand of KK502420.1, from coordinate 1,757,461 downwards.
TCCAGCTAATATCGTTTTGTTTAGGTCACTATAAGGCAACATCATTCTGACAGATAAATAAAGATTTAATAAACAAAAAAGACGGATTATTGTTTCATTCATTTTCATAAAAAAAAAAATATTAAAAATTATACTTTATTTGACTGTAATGCGTGAATGTGAACTATCAGAGTTTTTATTATTCTTCACAAAAAATTTGTCAGAAAAACTTGCAAATTAGACTTCGTTGTCATAAAAAGGCCTGTTTTATCTACGAGAACCATGAATGAGGTCAGGTCCTAAAAATTGATCTATTTCAAGCAAATCGATTTTTATATCAGGAAATAATCAAAATTATACGCTTTTGCCAAATCATGGCTAATTTTTCATAAGAAGAGTTCAATAAATTGCCACGCCCACAACAAATTTTTTTCACCAATTTATGCCAAAGTAGTATTGCACAGCGATTTTTGTAGAGAAATCTTAAAAATTGCAAATTTTTTTCACATACCAATTTTTTTTTTTAGATGAGAATTTACACGGAAAGCAATCGTACAACGTGGCATAATATAATATATTTTTAATAGAATTTGATATTAGGCCAACACACATCAGTATATCAAATTTCATCAAAATATCTCCAAATTTGCAACACAAGACATCCGCAGACATTAGATAGACAGACGGACAGATAAGCTTCAATCAATCCCTGTCGGTGTAGTAAAAACTGGATCTACCTTAAATCTCTCTGGCCGTTACATGCATCCGCACAAGCCAATATCGTAATTGGTGTAGAGTACTATAGAGTACCACACAATAAATGGTATTATTTGGATAATGGTATGAATCTTCTGTAAATTGTGAATCACTTGCTTACAGATCTACAGATTATTCAATTAAGATAACGTTCTAAATTTTTAAGGTCTGCACCTGGCGTGAAGGCTCAATCAGACGGGTCACCTAGAACTATTGCCAATTAATTTTGTTGAATTGGACACTCATCAGCCTTGCAAGACAATCCTGCAGGAGAGCGGGACAGAGCTGAAAGTTCGCGTATAGTCCAAACGTTCTCCTCTGAGCAGGGCGAGGCCTATCAAGCACATCTACTTATTTAATGCCCCTGGAACGGTCCCCAAACGGCCGCAGCTGGGCGGCCCCCCACAAATCGGTTAAACCTGTTGGGTTAAAAATGTGGTTAAATATACCAGCTTCGACCGAAGTTTATTACATGGTATATAATATGCAAGCTTTCACCCGAACTATCACCCGGCAAGCACCAATCGACAGATGTGATCGATGCAACTACCCCTACTACCCCCCGCCTAAATAAGGTACACGTAATATTGAGTGAACGAGCAATCTGATCCGGATTTTATTATGTAATGCTTTAGCATTATCGGCATCACGCGTGTCATTATGTTCATTATGTTGAGACTTGCATTCCGATTATCAATGCACCCAGAGAAGCCATACTACTACACACTAAGTCCTAGTACAAAGAGAAGTTGTCCACCCGGCATACGCGAGGCACCTTATCACTTTACACTATCTGTAGCCTATTCCGTAACCGCAAGATTATATCCTGAACCTCCCTTTTAATCGGCCAAGCGGTAAGAAAGTCTTAATGCAGACGATCTCCGACATTCTCAAAGACTCTGTAAGGAAAGGAAGGAAGACTCGCCGCGGCAATCTCCAATGGACAGGTGAAAAGACAATTACACCGGACAGTCGAATAGATAAAAGTCGTGATTACTCGCGACTAAGTCGGTATTCGCGAATTCAAATCTCAGTACGCGATTTAATTATGTTTGCCGGTATAGGGAATGTTCAGCTGGTAAAAGGCATAATACTTAGCCGATCGGGCATACATGCGCTAAGGTACACTTGTGTACGGGTGGCCATGTTTATCAAAAAAAAAAAATAAATAAATAAAAGAAAAACTCTATTTGGCCAAGATTTGGCTGAGATTTAATTTTAAAAGAAAGGAATTTAAATTTTACCTTAAAGCGAAATCTTGTTTTGCTGCAAAATTGAATTGAATTTATTAATGAGTTCGTGACGATGTACGAAGTGAATATGTATTATCATTTATTGCTGCGATGTGGGTAGCTCTCTAAAACCTGAAGTTGATATTGATATGTACAACCACCAACCAAAAAAAAAATTCATTCTATATGCGCATCGAACAAGAAAGTATTCAATTAAATTTTCAACTTTGAACTAAATTAAATTCATTTATTACATCATGAATTTTGTGTTTAATGTTTCTTATAATGATTTGTAAGGATTCATTTATATCCATTTCTTATAGTAATTAATTTTCATTAATTAACATCAATTATTATGAGAAATATCTACAATTTGATTGGTGAGCTCTGCTTAACAGCACATTATACTTTCAATGAANAATTATTCTAATTGTCTTTCAAAGACATCGTGTTGCAATTACAAGTGTTACTGTCTGCTATTGCTCTATATAAAAAAAAAAAAAAAAAAAAAAAAAAAAAAATAAAAAAAATAAAAAAAAAAAAAAAAAAAAAAAAAAAAAAAAAAAAAAAAAAAACGATTTCATTTCATTCATCAATGCCGCCAATGAATGCAAACATTCGAACGGCAGAGAAACACATTTCAAAGAGGAATTCATAAATAAGCTCAAATAACTGACTGCATACCATCGCATCCGCGATGATATTTTCATGCGGTAGGTCTTTCAAAACTCCTCTCTCTCTCTATTCATTTCATTCAAATCTCGTTTGGCTCAAGATTTCGGTTTCTTCACACGCATCGATACCGTAACGATATCGTAAATTCTGGTGATGAGATATAATAAACGAAATGTTACATTAAAACCAAAAAAAAAAATTGTTTACAAATTGATTCGTAAATTATTTTTACTTTACATACATAGAGCCATATCCATGGCTGGAGCTATCCATACATGGATCCATACATGGCTACCTCTCTCTCTCACAACGAAAATGAAGATAAAGGTTTATTATAAGGTTTTTTTATAAAAAAAAAAAAAGAATTAAATTTTTTGCATTATTTTATGAATCTCTTCATAACTATATCCTCATATTTATTCTCAATAGTCAAGGGTATGCTATTTACATGTTCGTAGTCGTATGTCTTCACCACAGGCACATATGCATGCAAACGTATTAATTGTAGTTGATTGTTAATACAAAGTGAGCAAAGTTAGAAAAGAGTATCCTTTTGCTTATACCTTAAGCAGAAAGTGTATCCATGATTACAACTTCTTCTGAAGAAGTCTGCAGTGAATAGAAACAAAAGTCATAACATAAGTAGACTCAATATACCGATTATGAGTAGAACAGACTATTTGGTTCGTCCGCCTTATCGCCTATAACTACAATGCGTGTACTTATCAATGTTCATATATTTTTTTTTTTCATTAAGAAAACTTATATCCGAAACAAACCCAAAAAAAAAATGACGGGCAAAATTTACTATTGAATACCCTCATCATCATCATTTCATCTTGCATAATTTTTCATTCGTTTTCATGATGAAACGCTAAAGCATTTTCCATCCAATCACCACGTGAAGATATACTTTTCATAAGGCCCCTTAAATGGGTGAAGATTTAAAAACATGAACCACAACATTATGCACATTAAGTTTTGATGGAATGGACTCTAATTAATAGACCTATCCTGTTCCGAACATGATTTGATAGATCCAGGCAGTAGGTGTTACGAGTACATTCGCATAAATTTTATATACAAAAGTAATACAAATGGTGTAGAGTATAAAAATGATGCATATGTGTATGTTGTATGACTCTTTTCTATATAAAAATTTTTATTTAAATTTGATCAAGTTCAATCCTTTCAAATAACTGCAAGATATCAATTGCACACATACACGTGAAATATCATGGAACGAACTTGTTTTCCACACCATCTGCAATAAAATGAACATTTATTATATTTGATATATGCGCACACATACATAACAGCAAACACATACATGCATACATGCATATATATATATATACATATATATATATATATTTATATATATTTATATGAATGTGCATTTGATTGTTTTTATGCGTGTGTGTATATAAAATAATTTTACAGCATAGCATAAGCATACGTATGTATGCATAGGTGTTTAAATGTATTTGTGAATCAACATGTAAAACTGTGTACAACATCCTACAACACAGAAACACGCACAATAATATTTAGTTGCATTTCCGAACAGTAACTGAATTGAAGAAGAACGAGAAAAGTGGAAGAAGAAGCAAAGGCTGAGTAAGAATATGAAGAAGTATAGGGAAACGCCAAAAACGAATAATGTTAAAATACGAGTTTAAATAAACTTAGGCTAGTGTAACAATTTCCAATTTGCTGTATATTAGTTATCCGAAACAGAAACAGAAACAGTAACAGTAACAGAAACAGAAACAGAAACAGAAACAGAAACAGAAACAAAGAAACAAAACTCACAAAATAAGATTGAACTTGTTTGAGAGTAAACTATATATAAATGCACACAGATATTCTACCAATGCATGTTTACACGAACATTTACGTATGGTTGTATGTTTGCGTGTACATGTGTAAACGTTTAAAGAGGAAAATAGTGAAACAGCGAAGGAAAGAGAGTGAACGATGAAACGAGAAGGCGAGATAGAAGTGAGAGAGAAAGAGAAAGAGAAAGACAGAGAGAGAGAGAGAAGAGAAAACACTTAGAATAAATTACTGCAATTTATTGTAACAACCCACGTCAACAACAGAAAGACAAGCAGGAAGCATTCAACTGTACCATGAAACAAGTGAACATGAAACGGAACTCCTTCAGAAACCTTTACTCTTTATATTCGTGCATACTTATGCACACTAACTCACTGTAAAGCGATATATACATACACACACACACACATACACACACACACATATATATATATATATATATATATATATATATACACAGACAATAATCTATACTATATTATTTATACATACGTAAATCGCTCTTACATAGCCACATACATGTAAACATTCATAAAATAACATTACAAGACAATTTATAATCATCAAAATGAGTTTGATAGTTCCTCTTGAATATGTCAGATTGAGATTGCATATTTTCTGCACAAACACACGCATATATTAAATCCAATGTATACATGTTTATAAACATATATATATATATACGTATATGTATATATATGTGCATATTTACAGTAAAATCCTTCTTAACGGAATGCAATGCAATGACAAAACGAAATTCGATCTTCTTACACTAACACAACCATGAACAATACTTATGCTTTTTTTGCGTTCTAAACTTGACACACAATCGTAATACCAAAAAAAAAATCGAAACTCTTTAAAACGTTAGATACCGTCCAACTTTAGTCAAATGAACATAAAGCGCTTCATATTTTTTTTAATAAAAAACCCAAAGGCATCATTTTTACAATCGTTTTTCTTTTTTTTTTTTTTTTTAACTAAAAGTTTATACTAAACTTTGATGTTGTTTGATAATTTTTATAGAGTTTTTAAATTATTAAAAAATGGAAACAATTTTCACTTTTAAATCATTTTCAGGCAAAAGTTATGTGCAACATTGGAAAGTTCAATCTTCAACTTGATAGTCTTTAATAATTCAATTGCACAATAAACAACATATCGATAAAGAAAAGTCGCAGTGAAATTCGCTATAAATGTTATATTCGTACGACAGTTAAATGTTATTCTCTTTGCATATTGTTAAGTGATTAGATTGGACTGATGGAGTTATTGGATTCGCTCACTATATCGCTTATAAACGTTACACTATTAATTTTTGACAAAATCGCTAATGATTTTGAGTTTTATTTCTGCTTCTGAAAAAAGTGTTGCTTCACTGAATTTTTTATTTAGGGTAAAAAATTTGCTTATTTATTGAAGACAAGTGAAAATTTATAGATAAAACAAGTAGAAGCATTGCAGTCGGGCTAAGCCGAACTTTAAATATCCTACGGCATCTTATCTAATAAAATTTTTCATTGGATTTAATAATTAAGCAGGAAACAATATGCTTTGTCCGCTTGCAAGCGGATACTAGTCATGCGGACTCTTGTATGGAAGCGGGACCAAAACGTAAATTCACGTCGTTCAAATTTTGGAAATTCAACTTTCTTGTCAATGATCAGATGTGTCTGTGTGTTTTACGTCTGCACCTGGCGTGAAGGCTTAATCAGACGGTTTGCCTACAACCATTGGCAATCGAGAGGTAAGTTGATTGACGACCCCTCAGGGAGAGAGAGACAATCCCCATTGAAGGGGGCCTCGCTACCCTGAAGTACCGCAATAGAAAATGGGTGTGGGCCAAATTCTCGCTTAGTGGTCTGCGTCGAGGCCTCTTAAATAGCTCCCCGCGAAAATTTGAGGTAACCACAGCTGCCACGAATACTCCCCGAAGGGCCGTACCCAGCAGTCAGGCAAGAAGGCATTCGTCCGGCATTGTCTATGATCAGATTAATCGTCGTCTACTTTCATCATAAGACATTAAAAATTATACCTTTTTTTTTCTTTGCCATAGAAAAACTTACTTGTCCTTCCTTATAGCCGTTGAGAGGACCGTCAAATAGATCGACATGCTATAAACTTGGTCACTGCTATGAAACAATTTTCATCATAATATTTTGGAAATTAGATCGTTTTCTCATATTAAGACTTGCTCTTCCTAAGAATGGTTCATAGAGCGATGAGGGAGATTCAAAAAGCCAAGATCATCCATTTACTATGCTGAAATACGAACATATAGCAATTTTTATCCAGAAATTTGTATTTTTCATTTAACAATTTTATAATAAAAATCTATTTGCAACAGGGTACGCCCTCAAGGAAAAACACGTCATGGAACCATATTTTTTAAACATAACTCAAAAAATGTAAAAACATATGGAAAGACCTCAGGCAGATAGACGGATAAATTGAAATCGATTCAGTAAATGATGCTACTGATCAATGGATATAATGAAATATGAATTTATTTGAACAACTTGTGAATGTTAAATACATCCGCAGAATTTTAATAAATTCTATGCTACGATCTGTGTAGAAAATAAATTAGTTTTTATCTCATCTTAACTTGAGAAATATTAAATTATAATTGATTGCAGTCCGAGTGTTTGATAGCACGAACAATGGTACGATGGTAATAAGTAGATATGATTGACACGACAGGTTTAAGTAAAAGTTAGTACGACACTACGCAATTTACGAGTAACTACCGGTACAGCCTGTTTCCGGAAGCGATGATTATTATTATAATGTATTTTTTTTTTTTTTTTTTTTTTTTTTATATAGAGCAATAGCAGACAGTAACACTTGTAATTGCAACACGATGTCTTTGAAAGACAATTAGAATAATTGGATTTATGAAAAAGAGAGACTCCTTTGACCTCGCAACTTGAATTTCATAGAAAATGTGTGTGTGTGTGTGTATCTTCAAATTATGAGATAAAAGTTAAACTGTTAAAGGAAAATTTCATTTAAAAAAGTTTTCACTGTATATAATATATATATATATATATATATATATATCTATATCTATATATATATATATCTATAACTATATATGTATCCGTTGTATAAGACTATCGAATATATTTGTATTTACTTTAAGCAACTACTTACGTATGCTTACATACATACATACATGTACATACATATAAGTATAGAAATATATATATAAATATATATATGTATATGTATATATATATATATATATATATACATATGTGGATACATATGCAATTTATTTCATTTAAAATCCTTTTTTTTCTGGTTGGATGCTTGGTTGGTTCGTTGGCTACAATCAGCTAAATGTGTTGATGATATATTAGAGGGTGTTCATTTATACGTATATATACATGCATACAACATATAGATACGTACAATACAAACAAAAACAATACTCAAATACATATAAACATGACCAAACTCATATATTTATATACATATATATATATATATATATATATATATATATATATATATATCCACTTACACAAACACACACACATACATACATACATACATACATACATACATACATACATACATACATACATACATACATACATAAATACATACATACATTACACATAAGCGCGCATACAACACATAGATACACATAGAGAAATAGACAGATAACGGCAATCTCTCTTTTACCAAACTTCTTATGAAACAAGAAAGCAAAGCAGCAGCTAATGCAACATTACAACAATAAAATTGTACAAAAAACGCAGCTGATGCCAGGATTATAATAAATTGAAAAAGTTCTTCATGTTTTGCTGTTTAAATCAGATAAATTACTTACTGTCTTTTTAGACGATTTCATAATCCAAAAGTTTTTATCGAAGCTTCTTGCTAAAGGATTCTCACTCAACACTGTTCTTCACATCCACCGAAAAACATACACATAAACACACGCATATATATATATATATATGTAATGTACACGAGTATGTATGTTTATGCGTAAAGGTTTCGTCTTTTTCTTCAATTTTTTTTTCTTTTCTTTCCCTATTTTTTTTTGTGTTTTTCTTTTCTTTTTTTTTTTTTTTGTTTTATTTTTTATTTATTTTTTTCCTCTACTGGGACAAGAACAGTTGTAACGCTGACCGAACCACGCTAAAACTTTCGTAATAAATGTAAACAGAGAAGCCCAAGTGTTTCCGAAGAGACGCCCTTAAATGATAACCACGTGTTTATGTTCACGTTCAGTTTAAAAATGCTTTGAAAATTATTCTTTAAATAGCTAAGAAGAAAATGTACACGTCAGGCTAGTACGCGTATGCGATATAAAATAAATTATAATTGAATTTATTGGTTATTCACTTAACTGCATAAAATCTTTCTTGCACTAACAATTCATAGGGTGCCGTTACATCATCGCTACTCTCTAATATATGATAGTACTTTAATGTTGATTGATTGAACGTAACGTAACCTAATTGAAATCCTAGGCTAATAGTCAGTTGCGAATTGATCATAGAAAATTTAAAAACTGGCCATTTCGTTCAAGCGATTCGTTAGCAATATGTGAAGGAAAATACTTGAATACGTCATTAGGTCGATTATATAGAAGTCTACTTCACTTGTAGTCAATCAAAATAATGAAAAAAAAAAAAAAAAAAAATAGTAATGAAGAGAGCACAAGGTTTATTTACTTTATCAAGTAAACTAAAATGTATTTGAACCCCCATAGTCGACATACAACGTTACATGTTAGCAGAAATTCAATGAATATGCGAGTATGTATTTATAGCTAATATCCCTACCAATACTTGTACCAAAAATGTTTGCAATATATCTAGGAATGCAAATAGAAACTTGGAAATTACTTATATATATATATATATAAGTATACTTATATATATATATATATATATATGTGTATCATCTACGAGGAGTAATCCTATACGAGTTAGGTTAAGCCAATCATGGAGGAAGAGGTTTTTTTTTGGTAAAACTTTGGATATGCACAAATAACGTTTAAAAAAAAAAAAAAAAAACAAAAAATCCGTTATAGCCCTTATCTGCATTCCTTGTAATGTCATTCATTTGAAAATTGAATTTGATTTCCGGGCGATGAGTGAATTAGGTTAAGTTACTTCAGAATTTAATGATTAAAATGATTAAATCCCATATGTACCTCCCATCTATACATTACATTTTTACAAATTTAATCATGATTTTGTTTTCTTGATATATGCCATAAAAGACAATTTACTCACTCTTGAAATCTATGAAGCGATCTATTGTAAATTTGCGAATTTTTGAATAGAGTAACATTTCGCTTATGCGCATACGAGCAAAGAAGAGAAATGGGGCTTGGGGGCATTCAAGCACGATACTTTAACAATCTGAAAATTGAATTGTTTTCGTTTTTTTTTTTTTTTTTTTAATTAATTATGACTCAGGAATCTCTCCTGCTCGCATCAGGTTGTGACGGGCAGAAAGAAATGGTGAAAGCGAAAGACAAAAAAAATATAGAGAGATGGTGGCCAAAGCCTAGTTGAGGTGTTATGCCATCATCGACCGAGCACTCACTACAGTTACAATCAAAAAATTTGAAATTTACCGCAATGAGATTTGAACCCGCGAACCACCTACTCAGCAACTCATGCGAATTTGATCAAAGTCGACTTTTATTTTTTTTTCTTGCTTTCTTTTAGAAATTACTGGAACTGGCTGGAACTTGTTTGTCAGAAGTCGTAAGAGAATCGTAAGAGAAAAAGTGAATAACGCCTGATACCTAATACACGAACTTGGACACGTTATGGCAAAGAAGGTGATCTTTCGTGTTCTCAAAACACGATATGAATGAATAAATCACGTCGTACAACATCCTAAATTCGCATGTAATAATTTCTTCTTCATTCCATTTAAAAATTATAAACAAATAATTTTCTCTAATAAATCAGAAAAAACGAAAAATCTCTTATATGCCTATTAAAAAAAAAAAAAAAAAAAAAAAAAAAAAAAAAAAAATGGTGAAAATAAATGAATAAATAATTGTGCTTGAAACAAGTGCGTCGATTAGCTCGTGAACGCGAAGCATGTCAAACCACCCTCGTAATTTTCATTTGCTTTGTGCTCTTCCCTTGCTTGATAATATTATTAATTAATATTTTGCTACTAAAACTTGATGCAAAAACATAATAAAATTAATTTTATAAATGATTTATGCGCTTTTCTAAAAATGTTTAATTGCTTTACAAAACTGACAGAAGCTTATTATAAGCGGCTTAAGTCGAATCATTAGTGCTCACCATTTGGCGCAGAGAATGACATTAACGACAACCTCGCACTCTTAACACTTACAAAATCCTAATAAATTTTAAACTTTTATAGTCAAGTTGAAAACGCTAAAAAGCTAGGGAATCGTTAAGTTCAAATGTGAAGAAACCTTTTCGATCAGAATAAAAATATATGATGGATGATATAATTAATTAGAATAAATGGCTTTCGATAGTTTTTGCTTGCCAGACGATAACAGTTACCTGAGCAATTTGATCAGACCGACCATTGAATATTCTCTCAGCACTTCTAAGCACCTAAGACAATCTGAAGGAAGCCCTTATATCGGAACGTTTTAAAAACGTAAACCGTCGTAGGTTAAATTTTTGAAATTTAATTCTCTTATCAAAGCTCACATTAATCTTCATCTACGTCCGTCATGACGTACTGAAAGTTCCACTTTTTTGCCATATAAAAGCGAACATATCCTTACATATAGTGCGATTTATAAAATATGTTACGAACTTCGCTTTTCTCGATACGGTCCCTATCACTGCATGACGCGCCGCGAATGTGCACTTGGGTTTTCTCTCTCTTGGGAATTTATTACTCGGAAAAACTGGATTTGGTATTTTCGTGACAGTACAAACATAATACAGCGAATTTTCATGTCAAGTTACCGTTATGGTCCGATTTTCACTATAAAATGTTAGAATTTCGACTTCTTGGCGGTACTAAGGCGTACTCTTCGTAAGTACTGTTCGATGGGAAGAGATTCGAATGCTTAACCTCAGCCAATTCAAATTTCTTACATCAACTTTCCATGTGGAGTGAAAAATGTTGAAAATTGAAATCCTTTTCATTTGGAGAACGCTTGGCAAGCGGCCTGTGCACCTATGCATTTTTAATAGTATTTAAAACATGTTGGCCATGAAGCTCATTAAATTATTTCGAGAATTCCGATCCCTAGGTTGTAGATTGACAGAAACAGATAGAAGGACCGCCAGACAGACAAGATTAAATCAATCATTTCCTGAATCAATCAGTATATAAAAATAATAAATGATCGGTCTACCTTATATTGTTCTGGACACAATAGGTTACGCAAGATATAAAAATTGCATTTAGTGCAAGCGAAAGCAAAATATCCTTCCATTGCTGCAAATTTCGTAATCCGACATGTGGAATATATGGATGTTGTTGCTTGATCTTTAACAGGTGCTCATTACCGATCTTATAAGAAGATATATATAATTTTGATTGTAAGCTTGGACTTCATCTCTGTGGCCAAAATTCAATGGAGACTTGAAATTTACCGCATATTAATATATAATAACTGAACTGATATCGTAGATAAACTTTTTTGAGTTTTAGTTTTTTTTTTCTATTTTTTTTTTTTCATGCTTCATGCTTAATCACTTAGTGGAGCGATGTCTCCTATTTGTGTGGCATGGCGAGAGAGATGTGAGGAGAGCAAAATAGATGAGGAAGTAATTGCACAGCTTCGAGGACTCACTATAGCTATGGGCGAAGTCAATTCTCAGGGGAATCCTCGCTCAACATTCCGCGTAGTAGCCGCGATTAGGCACATAATCCGTGAAAGCTCATGTTGACTATAACCAAAATCAAGTGAATTATATGTTAATGAGCTAAAGTCGATCTGCAAGCACCATACATCACTTTGCAACGACATTTCGAAAAGCAGACATTACATGTTATATGTAAGATTCTTTTTTGAGACAAAAGATGCTAATCCGTCAAATTTCATCGAAATATCTCGAGCATTGTAACCGACAGATTGATCACAAACATACATGGCGTGAGCAGCGAGCAGAATTCATTCAGATTCAAATTATTGCGAAAAGACCCATAGCATAGATATGAAATGTGTGTGTGTGTGTGCGTGTGTGTCTTCCGATTCAAATTAATTGTTTACCACCATTCGCATTACATTCATCAATGTATGCCATCGAATCATTCAGATATCCTATGAAATTTTGTTTGTATTCCCAAAAAAAAAAAAAAAAAAAAATTTAATTTTCCCACAACTAACCTAAAACTCCCTCGACTCGCTTCAAAGTGAAGAATACATTTTTTTTCTAATTTTAAAATCGTTACGCTTATCTCCATAACCACTTACTTCCAGTGGCAAACAAAGAATTTCGCGTAGATGAAAAGTTTATTTTTCTAATTAAAAAACAAAAAAAATGCAAACTTTACCTATTCGTGGTAATAGAATAAAATAAATGTAGTAATTTTCCAATGATGGTTATAAAAAGAGATAAAGCGTAAAACTCTTATAAATATCATGTAGAAATGGATCTAACTGTAATGCATTGGAGATTATTTGCAAAAACCCGGAAAAAAGTAATCCTCAAATGTCAATATGTAGGAATGCGCATCAAACCGCACATATGATATATCGCACAGCGTATCGTACATGTGGCCCTGGTTTTATCCCATGCTCACGTTTACGCTTTACGGAGAATTTAACAAATGCTGGCGGTTAGTTTTTGTTTTTGTTTTTGTTTTTAATCTTTCTTTTTTACTTTTTTTCTTTTTTTTTTTTTTTCTTGTTTTTCTGTTCATTTATTCATTCATACGTCCATTCATTTATTCATATAGTCGTACATTTGCGCGCCTATGTATGTTTATGTACGCGCTTGTTGTACTGGGCTATAAATTCGCAATAATAATAATAATTTATTTGAATTTATTTATTATTGCATACCCATACATGAACATACACCGTTCAGCAAAAAGGGATTAAATTCATTTATTTATTATCTCATGTTTATATGAGATTTATACGTATGAGATGTATTGTCTGTCTGTCGTGGATGCTAGTGTAAGCATTAAGTGTGTTCGCATGCTTTTTGTGTGTGTGTGTGCGTGCGTGTGTGTGTGTGTGTGTGTGTGTGTGTGTGTGTGTGTGTG
>KK502420.1:1731802-1743748 GCA_000688735.1 Glossina austeni | reverse complement strand
AACTTTTGTGTAGGTTGATATAAAAAATCATATATGCATACATACATACATACATGCATACATATATACATACATACATATATATATATATGTATACATCTTTTGTGCAAGCAATTGATGAGTATTTACGTACATTTTCAAACACTTTATTCCATTGAAACTTAATTATATTGAAGATATTTATTTGCATACAAAAGTCTCATCGTCGCATATAATATACGGAATTCAAGATCCCTTTGGGCGAAATGCCTTCATTAACAATAATGCTTTGATATTTAATCACCATCATCGGATACTGTTGTTACTTTTATTTATAATTACTTCCGCCGTTGTCTTTTAATATACAAACCATCAATAGTTTAACGTTTTCACGTATATTAATTACAATTTAAATTTTCAATTCAATTTTCAATTAGGTCGTACACGCTCCATTTCTCTTTTAACTTTTTCAAGCAGCACCGTAAAAGTTTTTGACGGTCTGTGCAATGCGATATCAATAAATGAATATACAAAAAATAATTAAATAAATATAATAAAATTGTTTATTGAAGCGGTTTTTTTTGTTTTTTTCGTATACAAAAAATGAAAAGAAAAAGAAAACGAAAAAAAAGAAAACGAAAACGAAAAAGCTAATAAGCAAGAATAACGTGTTAATCTTCGGACAAATGATGAATAATCACTTCAATCGCTCATAATTATAGATCAAACAAAATATTCGCAGACACACACACACACACACACACACACACATACTTCTTTTATAGTTAAGGACATATTGATGTACATATACCCCGCAGCCTTACATCGTTTGTAAATTGCCAAAAGGAACGGAAAAAGTGCGGTTCATATTGTCGGATCATTATCATATCCGATCAATGTGACAATGATGACTTTGTTCATTGCATGGCAAACGGATAGCTAATGGCTCAAAAGATTCGTTAATAAGCAAAATTAACGCATTCGTTTCAGTTAGCGAAAGAAAGGATCATTCGATAGTTGAATGTTTGACTGACGGCACATGCCGATAGCATTCATTACCTTCACAACGCATTATATCACATCCGAATACATAGACTTTTTAATTTGGTTAACAAATTTTCAGCATAAACTTGATGCTTTAACATGCGATTTCATGGATGTAACGTGCATAGAACAACTCAGTATTCCGAGAAGATGATAATAATTGCAATAACAGATCAAAAAACGTTAGAATTTTAATAAAATTTTCTTTAAGTACGTACTTATTAATTTAATAAATAATTTATAATATTTTTCCGCATTTTGATTAAAACAAAATTGGCTCGCCACTTATTTGTTAATACCTGTTAAAGTAAAAATCTAATTGAAAAGAATTATTAAAATCGCTTTACAAGAATCCTTAAATGCTCTCGGAAAATCAATTTTAATTTAACTTTTATATGTATCCCGACGTTCATTTCTTTGTATAACAAACGAAACGATAAAATAATTAAGTCCGGTAGCCTACAAAAAAAAAAAGAAAAAAAAAAAAAAACGAAACCTATTCAGGCGTATATGAAAGGAAAACTTCACTTTAATGAAGAAAAAAACAAACGAAAACTTTTCAGTTTAGCTTCAGACGAATTTTAAATACCGCTATCAATCAGTTTTATACCCTATACCACTTGCGATATAGGGTATAAGAAATTTCTCTAGATGTATGTGTAAGACTTAGGAGAGCTTAAAATAGAACCAACACATCGATAGATTCAGAACCATTTTTATAAATCGATTTAAACTTATCTGTCTGTCTGTTGATCTGTCAGGATTTGTGAAGCAAAGACACCTCTGACCGACCCTAACAGGGGTCTGTTAGAACGTTTACAGTATAGTTAGGATTAAGATATAATCGGACTTGGAAGACTCCTCCGTCCAAATTCGCATATCCAATGCACACCTCATGAATCTATATAAAAATACCTTTCAAACAAGCTAAACACTAACCGACTATGAAAAAATCGTTCTTTTTCAGACTCTGGTTTGACCAAAGCAAAAAAAATTCCAACGATATTCATCATCGTATCACGCGAAGCTACATACCTGTTTGAAATACCTTTCAAACAACTTGAACTTGTTTAGTTTAGTTTGAAAAATCGCAGTAGCAAAATTGTAGTGAAAAATGCAGATTAGATGAGTGAATTATTTGAAGTCCCCTCCGCTATAATTGTTCCTATGAAACGTAAGCTCGAATATTTCATGACAATTGGTACATTTGGTGCATTATAGTTATTTGTTATGATTGGAAACTGTGTGTTAAATTTGATCTACGTAGCTCTAGTTAAACGATATCTCGTTTTAAACAATGCTTTTACTTGTGAAAAAGGTCGAATTTTTAATAATTTATCCGGAAAAGAAATTGAGAATTGCATTAAGCAAGTTGGTGTAAGGTATTGGTGTAGGACATACTTACTCGACTATAATGATTTTACTTATTTACTATATATAAACAAAAAAAGAAAAAAATGTATCGAAATACAATTATATTAACACTCGGTACATAAACTCATGGGGTTGGAAAAAAATATGCATAAGATACTGAGTTAATTCAATTTCATCAAGCTTATGCGCTCGTTAAGTTTGAAAATCGCAAAAATTAAACTAACTCTTTATTAAGATTGAATTTGAAGATAAATAAATTGCGAAAACTAAAACAACTGTAAAAAAAAAAAAAAAAAAAAAAAATCTATATATTTAAAAAGGATTGTGTGTGTGTATGTGTGTGTGTGTATGTGTACATACTAACTTTCTTACTTGCTAAAATACCTGTCTTAACTAATTGTCTTAGCTGTGAATAATGTTGTGATGGTTGAAAATCGCCTCATTTGTTTCCCTTGTATTTTGTCTTTATATACTTTACAGCCTTTATTGTCCAAGTTGTTTGGTCGGAAGATATGAGAAATGAAATTCATTATCGAAGAATTATGAATATGTTCTAAGCGGGTTACCAAGCAATTTTTTTTCATCATTTTCAAAAACATGCTAAACATCGTTAAGAGAATTGTATCGGGAATTTTAGTAAAATAATCGAAAATTTAATATACCGTCCGCTGCCGGATCGTATTATATATTGCAAATGATAAAAAAAATAAAAAGGAAAAAAAAAAAAATTATTAGAGAATAACAAGAATAACAATAAAATAAAAAAACAAGTCTCAAATACATAATCTACTTTTAGGGATACTTTTTTATTTTTTTACATTTTTTTTGTTTTGTTTTTCTTCTTCTTCTTTTTGTTCTCTGTTTTTTGTAATTATTGGTTTTCCATTTATATTTTATATAGTAATTTAAAACTCAAATGATAAACAACGCGAGCAAATGTATATACACGCAAATATACATTTATAAATATAGAATAAATACCTAAAAAATACCAGTGCAACAAAGAAAAAACGAAGCGAAACATACATTTGAAATTGAAAATGTATGAATATTTAATAACGGCATTGATTCTGGTCGCTTTTGTGGGCGATTACAATTGCACGCGTAAATATTAAACGGTATGAGACAAACATATTTATATATATATATATATATATATATATATATGCATGTATATACAGATTCATACACGAATACATACATACAAACAATTTATCATTTATCAGCGTGGATATATACGTGTTTTTCATACTCATTCAGGCAGACAATCTTCTATATTGCTCGTACCCATCTCCGAATCTTTTATTTGTACAATTGGTATTAAAATCAATAAATTGAATATGCATAAAAAATAAATAAATACCAGCACAGCAACACAAACAATAAAAACAACAACAACAACAACAACAACAATAACAATAACAATAACAACAACAACAGCATAAACCGAAACAAACATTGAATTTGCATTTAATTTAATTACTTACTATCATATAACCGTTCAATTTGAACAAACAGTTAACAACAAAGTTTCGACAGAATTTTACACAGTACAAAACAGTAGCGCTCATCCTGGCGGCAAATTCTTTTATAAATCCACTGAGTCAAAATTGATTTTACAATTAAATTCTACTGATCTACCGATTGTGTCCAAGAAATAAGACCAATTTAATTCTTTCTTTATTATTATTATTATTATTATTATTATTATTATTATTATTAATTTTATTATTAAGGTAATCAGAGAAATAAATTGTAACGGTAAAGCATTAGCATCTAAGGCTATCTATCGGCTTTATTGATTGATATCCCCCCCATCTCAAAACCATTCAGTTGTCAATCCAATAGCAATACTTATTCGACAGCTGTTAGCATCACTTTGAGTTTTTTTTTTTTTTTTTTTTTTTTTTACCTATATATGTATATTAAGCAAGCGGTAAACTATAATTGTGAATACTGAGACGATATTTATTGTTTCGAGAACATCATCATTATTGCTTTCCGATTGATTAGCACTTGGACACATTAGGAAAATATATAAAGAATTCAATGTTTTCATATCTAAAGTGAAGCACGCTTACTTACTTACAACATTAAGTTGAGTCCTTACTAATTTCATTCTTTTGGCGAAGAAGAAAACAAAAAAAAAAATCCAACTTTATATATATAAAATAAGAAATACTAATAACTTTGCGTAACTATTTAAGCGAAACGAACGAAGCTATTGACAATCAATATATCGGAAGATTATGATAATTTGATAATACTGATGTTATCATATATATTGGGACGGTTATGGGGAATACAAAATTTGCAAGCGTTTTGCTATTAAGTGTTATTACATAAATTTTTCGGTCTATTTGCTTATAAATGTGTATTTTAAAGAAATCAAATTTGCTGTAAAACTATTACTGCCAACGAGCATGAAAACGCAAAAAACGCAAAATAATTTACAACAATTAAAAACACATACACACACGTTCGTTTAAATTTATATACAAAAAGCGTTTGTAATCAACTCGCTCTAATATTAACAAATTAACCGGGTAATCGAAATTTATGCCTGCATCTAAAATTCCAAAGTTTTTAATCAAATTTCAAAAGTAATAAAAAATGTATTATATTTAAAAAAGCAAAAACAAAAAAAACAAAAAAATAATAATAATAATAATAATAATAATAATAATAATAATAATAAATAAATTGCACGGCAGGGATTTTGTTGATGAATTGAAATTAAATTTATTGGCAATTAAAGTAAACGACAACGATATGACATTTTCAGCCACATATTTATTAACGTAACTAACGTAAAAAAAAAATAAATAAATAAAATAAAAATAAAATAAAATAATGACGGATCCGTAAACTCATAGAATGGCTTACGATTGCGATGCACGCAAATATAATAGATTCGAATCCTTGCAAGTCCAACTAGAGCAGCGAGAGGAGGTTAGCTATTAATTATTGCTACAAGCTCTCATTGATTCTTAAAGTATCGATGTGCGTGTATGTGTAAAGTGTGAATTTCATACATTAGTTCTTTTCTTTTTTTTTTTGTTTTTTTTGGCTCACTGATAGCATCACTGGCATCCCAACTAAGTTATGTATAGAAGTTTTTTTCCTAACGAAGCGAATATGAAAAAGCGTTGAGCCAAATGAAAGATGCATTCATTGACTGCAACACGAAAACCTATCTGAATGAAATTTGCTCAACAATATTTGCATCATATTTTCAAAGAAATACAACTAACTTTATCCTTTGATTTTGGATATTAAATAAGAATGAGGCTTAGAATTGGAATTGAACTGAAAGAAAATTAAATTTAAACCAATCTGGAGAAAAAAGATCAAATCCTTTCATTTTTTTTCGCTAAAGGATTTCATTATAATAAAAAAAAATGCAAAAGTTGAAGTTAGATCTTCACTTGGTGAACTAAAGAAATTCATATTTCATCGCGTTAGTGGCTCGGGCGCAATAAATCGCCTCTTAATTCCAAACTTTGCAACAAGCATTTCTACAAGTTCAAGCGATTTTGATCTCTTTATGACACTTACCTCAAAGATGAGATAAATTCAAACAAGTAAGAAAATTATATTCAGGCCAGGATCGAATCTTCTATACCCATTACCGCGATCCTAAAAGAAAAGCAAATAAACTCAATTTTCATCTTCTACAATATTGAGTGGTGGCGGCCGATTTTTTCCATTTTCAGAATAAAAGTTGAAATTCATATAACATATATGTTGTACTTTATGAGCAACAAATGGAAAACTCGTAGGTTTCGTAAGTTTTTATTACATAAACGCGTGGGCATTGTACGCGTGTTCTTCGAAAAAATTTCGTTTATTTTCAAATGCTTTTGCAAGTGTGTAGACGATATCTTTATTTTTATGAACGGCAGAATGTTTAACTTAACTGCTACACAGCTGCGCACGGACGGACAAATGGACAAGCGAACGGACTGGCTTAGGTGCATTCCGCATTTAAAAAGAATTTATGCAATTTAGTGGGTTTTTGATGACAAGCATGCATGTGCGCGTTATAAAGGTATTAGAAAAAAGATTATATTTCGATGCACTATAGTATTGAGGAGGCGTGGTCAAGTTTTTTCATTTTTGCAAGCAAATGCTACAGCATTGCCCATATAACAAAAACGTTCATCTGCTATCGTCGATGAGTAATAAGCAAAAAACCAATTTTTTATTCATTTTGAAAAACAGAAGTGTTCCCAGTCTGGGTGGTACTGTGGGTGACTTCTTCGACCGATTTGGACCATTTTCGATACCAAGCTGTCTACAAGAATTTCCATTGTCTTCACAAATATCAATTAGATAGCTTCATTTTTGCGGCAGCAGAATGTTTACAACAGATATTGGACAGACGGACAACCAGACAGTTGGACAGACGGACATGCTTAAACCGTTTCAGAATTTGATGCTAACTAAGAATGCGTTGCATATCGTTTGACAAAACGAATATACTGGTCAGCCTTCGGTGATAGATGCAATAACTCTACTTTTCTATTTACTTCAAATCTTGTGTAAATTTTGGAAAACCCTATCTATATAAATTCTTAATCATTATTGACTGATGTACTTATGCGACTGTCCATCCGTCTACCTATTTGTGGTTGTGCTTTTGAAACGTTCCCGCTCGCAAAGATTGATGTGCACTCATTCAAATTACGCCTGCAAAAACTTCAACTTACAATCTATAAAATTTAAAAAATTATTTATTAATATTAACTTGAAATAAATGAAAAAGCATAGCGTATAAGAGATACTGTATTCTTAAATACTTTCTTCTTTAAAATACTTTCTAAATATTTTATCTACTTTCTAAAATAGCGAAAAAATAATCAAGGACTCAGCTTAAAAGGAATAAAAATAAAAGTTTCTCAAATTCATTTCACCCTGAATTTGTATATGAAGGGAATTGGGATAAGTACCAAATTTCCTACCGTCCATCCATCATATGCAATAATTGCTAAATTATTTTATTAAAAATAAAATGAGTTTTAAAATTTTTGATCTTTGGACAAGAGCTGATGGCTTCCTGGCATTTTATTTTTATCGAAAATTTACTAAAATTTATTTTTCAACTTTATATAAACGCTTTACTATTAGAGTAAAAGGGATTACCCATATTTTATTCCCTTAGCGGTTATTAAAACAAAATTTTAATTAACGTATCCGAATTTTAAAAAACACACTTCGGCAAAGAAGTCCATATCCGCTGTGATGCGATTACTCATTTTAATCCTCTTGATAAAATAAATGAAATTTTGTAACGAAGAGGACAAAAGTATAAAATTGCAAGTTATTCGAACTTAAAATTCAATTAGAAAATCTTTCCTGATCTATTACTAACGTCAACCTTCTATAGAGTGTCGTTTATTTTTCATAATCCGATTACATTTTGCGTCGCCTTAATCTGACAACGGCAGACTGAAACGTTTAATTTTCACATTTATTGATTTGACAACGTTGCTCGGTTAAGAAGATTTTCATACATACACTATGTACATTAATACATATGGCAGGTATTTGTGAGTATACATAAAACTTAATAGCTATATATAATATATATATATATATATATAAGTTCATGGGTGTGTGTGCGTGTGTGCGTGTGTGCTTGTAACCATGTAAACATTTAAGGGAATACGCATTCATATGTACACATAATATTCTTGCCAACGGTTAACGAATCTGGCATTAAGGTGAAAAAGTATATGCAGCCACGGGCCCATCTATATATCACAACTTTTCTCTAAAACTTGAAAAAAAAAGAAAAATTTATAATTTTTTTATTAAGCAAATTTTATTCTATAATTAACAGCATTGCTTAGCACTCCCATAAGAGAAATATTGCATTTTTTTCATTTTGCTCTGTCGAAATCTTATCGAAAGTCGATGGCAAATATGTTACAACAAAGAACAGTGAAAGGGTGATAAAAGAGAAACATCACTTCGTTTTTACCAATTAATGTAATTTAGTATTATTTCTACACCTAATGAATGAATCTTTCTTGAACACCCTGGGGCCTTAGGGCAACACCCAGAAGGTCTTGCGATATCGATTCATCTCGATCTCGATCATCTTATACCGACCAGTTCAGAATCACTTTCTGAATCGATCTAAAGTTTGTCCGTCTGTACGTTTTGTTTTCTTGTATTCAACCTATAAGCCATAATTTTTTTGACATATTTTAATGAAAGTCGAATGCACTCCTAACACTCTTTTGATGTAAAAATGAACGCTAATGAAAATGTCGCGGATCGGAGGCCTTATTCGACCTCTTCCCATACATTATCTTCTTTTGAAAAGTCGTAGAGTAGACACTCTAACTGTAGAGTGATGTATGGCATTTAACGATGATCTGTGGCCCCGCTCTAGTGTCTTTTTTCCTAGTTTTCTATATATTTATATGTAACGGCTTTTAAAATAAAAGCAAATCTTTTGCTTGCTTTTATAAATCTCTTAACAAATTTGATGTTATCGCGTAGCGTATGGTATTTATGTGCTCATGGCTGTATACATAAGATTATATTTTAGTGTTTGCTATTTCCAAGTCGTAGCGACATTTTAGGACATCTCGGTACGAAGGAAAGGAAACATAAATAAAATGCGATGGGTTAACTTTTCCTCTTTAAAATTAAGCACTGACTGACTACAGCGAAAAGAGCAACTTTCACTTATTCGCCATTACTGCAGAACATCATAACTTTAGACAAACGGCCTGGCAATGGAAACAATCGTAACTTTAGTGAAAGTCTTTGCCAAGCAATTAAATATGTGTGAACAATGTGTGAGACGCACCATTTTGTTACTCTGCCGATCCATTCAAATGTCATATTCTATGGGTGCATATGTTTGTGTATTTATGCCATGTATGCCATTTACATAGATAATGAAGTCATTATGAAATCGCGTATGTCATCAACGCGACCTGTATAATGCCCAAAGCCTAGGCATTGAGCGTAACTATGTCTAATGTATATTTGTTGTTACTTTTAAATATTAGGTAGTAAAAAAAAAAAACGAAAAAGGAGAAATTTATGTTTGATATCTTCGCATACATGGCTGTAAGTATACTGCAGAAAATAATGGAGGATTTCATAATTTATGACAGCTTATGCAACATTCGTAGAATATTGCGATATTATGCAGCATCTTCTGCATAATTACCGCTTTACGAATGCGATAAGCGAAGCGAGTCAGGTAAACGAGTCACCAAAATATCAAATAATATCACTCACATATGCATATTACTTTGCATGTATGTTAGTGCGTATGTGAACATAAATTTACATTAACCTAAACAATCTTTTATCTTCACGTTTATTTCCACATGCTTTATATATGTAACATATTCATATATACATATATACATATATACATACATACATACATACATACATACATACATACATACATACATACATACATACATACATACATACATACATACATACATACATACATACATATATATATATACGTACCGTAAATATTATACATATGTAACGCAAATACATACGCATATAATGCAAATTTATGTAAAGAGTAAGTAAGAGTGATGCGCATGAATATAATTTCATTTTATCATATATTTTCGATTATCGTTAATGATAAGCTCTAAGAAATTACGATTATATGAAATATTGCTATTGTTGCAGCAGAACAATTAAAATAAATGCGTATCAAGATATTTGATGTGAAGAAAACAATTGTTTCATATTACAATATGACATAATCGCATATATGACACACATACATAGAATATAAAAATTCATTGCTAAGGATCGCTCTAAATGCATAACATTCATACATGAATAAATAATAATAAATGTACAAACTGACACATATGTGTATGTGAAAAAAAAGCAAAAAAAAAAAAAAAAAAAAAAAAAAATCATTTTTGAATAAGTTTTTTTTATGATTTTGAGCACAAACGGCAAAAGCATAAGCAACATCAAACAGTAACAGTGATAGCAACAGCATGAGCCAGAGCAAGAGCAAAGGCGATAAGAGTAAAAGCGATAGCAACGGCAACAGTCAGTAAGAAAACAGCAACAGCAACAGCAACAGCAACAGCAACAGCAACAGCAATAGCAGGAGTAGTAGTAGGATTTTTAATTTCCGTTTCCTGTTTGGCACACTTATTTCCTCAATTCAATGTGTTGTTGTGCTCGGGCTTGTATTCATTCCTGTGCATTTCTTTAACTCTCTACAACGACAGCATACTATCTACCGTAGCGGCAATATGTATATTGCAAGCAAAGCACAGTTCGTGCCCGTTCGCATGAATAGAGATAAAACATAAAATTTAAATAAACGAAGACGGAAACCAGAATACAAAATTCAAGAGTACTAATTATCACAAGGACACGCTTGTGGTGTGAGAAGCTTTATCCATACACACCATACTAACTGACTTGTACTTACATCGAATCGTACATGTACAAATTCCGCCATTCACATATGTACATATCTTTATTGTATATAGATACGTTTATATATATATAAAAGCATATGCATCTACATATATATATATATATATATATTAACTATTGTACAAATAGTATTTTGAAATGAATTAGTCGTAAAGGAAATTCGTAAATCTCTTCAATTTGCAAATGTAATTACATGCATGCATGTTCTTACACAGGAATGAACGAAACTGAACAAAAGCTTAATGAAAGGTCCTTAATTTACAAAAACCTGTATATACTGTATGTACTGTATGTACTGTGTGTACTGTGTGTACTGTGTACATTAATTTGAATTTAAATGATGTCGGAGAATGTGAAACTAATAAAAAACAAGTAAGAAAGTTCAACAAGGGAGCATCGGGAAGCGAATTTTGGATACTCATCATTTTTATTTTTTTTTTTTTTGCTTTTAATAATAATTCGAATTGCTATCAATTCAGCCGTTACAGGTCACTTAATGAAAAGCACGCTCTAACCATGATCATGAACATATGCAAATGCAAATGCAGAGACATTATAATAAAATCTTAATAAGATGTGTGATCTTTCATAAATGCATGCATGCATGCATGCATTCTCTTTACCTATGCATAGACTTTAATATCTACATACGAATGACATCACATCATCATCATCTTAAACGATACTTAGCTTGGCCTTGCTGCTCTCAAAACTATCGAATTACCTAAAATCTCAATTAATTGCCCGATTTTAAGTCGTATGTTGTTAGCAAAGCTATTTCAGAATTTGCAGAAGATTTTTGATCGATTCCGAGAACAATTGTTCATTTTTCTCCGCTATTTTTATTCAAGCCCTCATATATTTGTGAGTTTAGTAAGAACTTCTTATGGCTGGTAGAAATTAAATCGTAAATGAATCGGCCTGGAGACAGACTGCCAAGACTAAATCAATTCAGAATATTTTGATCGCTAATATTTTATATATACAGGGTTGCACTTTAAGTGAAAAGTGAAATAGAAAGAAGAAGAAAAGAGATTCATTGCTCAAGCGCGAAAGAGTTTTCATTCATATTTGACGGGAACGCTT
>KK502420.1:1721802-1726802 GCA_000688735.1 Glossina austeni | reverse complement strand
AAAGACCAAATTTTTCGTATCTAAAAACTTATTTGTCATGAGAGCCCTTATAGGGGGGGGATGAGATCTGAAATATAGACATACGTTGTGCAAATTCTTTCAACCAAAGTATCTGAAAAGTTGCCACCTATAGAATCTACGGACAGGCATCGAATGGGTAGGTGGAAGCTTAAATCGATTGAAAAAATAATTCTGATTAGATCGATATAGAAAAGTTGTACCTGATTTAAATCCTTCTTCGCGTCACACATGTCTGCTTGAACTTAGTATAGCCCTTACCACAAGTAGTATACGGTGTAAGTAGCATTTTGAAGTTTGCTTGCAGCAAACCGTACGTATATCCGTAATTTCGAAATAAATGTGAAAAGAATAAAAAAATTTTAGTGATATTTTAAAATTTTTATTGTACGGCATTGCTGGACTTATGCTGAATTTCTAAATTAAACAATTTCAAGTCATTCTTGATTTAGACGGTCATTAGAAGCAAGAAGAAGAAGAAGAAAATGATTTATAAAATCTTCCAATACAGCGCATAGGCTACTGGAGTTACGCGGAAGCAATAACATCGACATCTTCGATATCCTATCTTAGATATTCTAACATATTTTCATTGTCATTGCATGGCTATCTGTAGAAGACAGACACAAACACAGTATGGTGCTGAGAGTCAAAGAACTAAACTATACTTAAGCGGACCATTTCGAACTGCGAACACGAACAATACGTAATAATTTTAACTAAAAAAATTACTTACAGTTATTTTTCTTGCGAACATCCTTCTAATGTTGTCTGTCCGGTTGTCGGTGTAATCTCTGCCCGTTTATTTTATTTGTGCAACCTACTAGACGTCACAAGTCTTGAGATATTTCAACGAAATTTTATACATTAACGTTTTTTGATCTAAGAACGAATCCTGTTAAAAGTAGATAAGATCGCACTATTTTTACGAAAACTTTCCATATTATGCGTTGCCATATAAGCTTGTGTATGGGACTAAAGTCTCATTTTTATTGGTTTATCGCATGAACAATCATAAGATCTGGAACAAAAAAAAAATAGTTTTACTAAATTTGTTTCACGTAAATTCACCTTTTATATCCGCTCCCACATAAAGGATTTCCTGAAACTTGAAAAAACCTAGTCACGCTAAAGCTTGAACAACCCATTCAAACAGACTATAATTTGTTGTTGTATTTTATTACACAAAAACATATATGGAACTGTATTAAGCAAAGTGAATGTAGAGTATCTAATTGTCAGCCTTGACTGAATATAAAATTTTTAATTGTTCCTTATTATGCCCTACACTACCTGTGGTACAGGGTATATTAACTTCGTGCAGTCGTGTGTAACAGGCAGAACGGCTTAAGACAGACCCACCTTTTATCATAGTGATCGATTCAGAATCATAATCTGAATTGATCTAAGCCCATCTGTGCGTCTGTCCATGTAATTTGTTTTCAAGCTACACATAATAATTTTTTGGAAATTTTGATTAAGTTTGGCCCAGTGACGTGTTTCGACCCAAGGACGAACGCTATTGAAAATGGTTCGGAGCGATCGAAAAAGTCGGCCGACGGTCCCCATATAATGCCCTATTCCGAAAAGTCGTTACATGGAAAAGAATTGTCATTTTCAAAATTTCTCGGCAAAATTGGCAAAATAGTATTATTTCGGCATTCTTAATTGGTATGAAAACTTTGGACCGGCTGGGGCGATTTTTGAACCCCGTTTCATCTAACGAAAGCTGAAGTTCATACGACGGAAATGCACCATTTTCAAGGCTTCACGATGAAAATCATATCATAACAGTAGTTTAACATAAAAAAAATAATTGTGGCAAATTTAGACCATCTCGGCCTATTTTTTTGATACTATGCTAATAAGGATTTTCACGAAAATTGAATCTTTGTAGAGCAGAAAAGTCTAAATTTTAATATGTGATGATGGATTCACCCACAACATTATAATAATTTCCGACAAAAATGAACTCTACAAAATTTGGACCATTTACGCATAGTTTTAAGTTCTGCCGTATGTAAGGATTACTACATTAAGTTAAGTTTTTTGCCCGCTTGCCCATAAATACGCACATGAAACTTATGGTTTTATATAGAAAAAAAGATATCATTTTTGTGTTCTATAATAAAATATAAGAAATATATTGTGAATCTGGTGTAGCGTATTTAATGGTCGGTCTTAACCGACTATAATGTTCTTGTTTTTATATACGAGAGTAGATGCACATCAACAGGTATCACATAGGATAAACGTGTTCAACGCTTGAACAGTTCACAATATAATGGCCTAAGAATTTCTACTTCAAAGATATTCGTTCGATAGGTCATCAAGTAATTTTGATGAAAAATCAATTTTCAAATCAAATTTTCTCTTTAAAATGAATAATAGTTTCCTGTTATTGCTTCGTCGGTTCGAAGGTAAACAAATTAAACAAAGGCTTATTACTTAGTATATATTAAACGAGTAAGAAAGTAAAATTCGGTCGAGACCGAATCTTTTATACCCATCACCGTTTAGCCCAAAAAAAGACAAAAAAAGTAAAAGAACAACATTCTCATGCTCGATAATGTGGAGTGGACGCAGTTGATTTCTTCTATTTTAAAAATAAAAGTATTTGTCATTTAAGCATGTGGGCGTGGTAGGCCGTGTGTCCTTTGAAAAGTTTACGGCAATTTCAAATTCTTTTTTCAAATTTTTCGGCGATATCATCATTTACGCTAACCGCAAATAGTGCAAAATTGCGCCAACAGACATACGGACAGACAAACAGGCGGACATGTTTAAGTGCATTCCAAATTTGAAACTGGCCAAGAATATATATACTTTATGAGGTTTTCGAAGCTTGTTTCTGCGCATTATAAAGATATTGCAAAAACGTTTACATTTTGATACAATATAACATTGGGTAGGCGCGGTCAATTTTTTCCATTTTTGTACACAAAATGCTATAGCATCGCCTATAGAGTGTGCGTTAAAATTTTTGTACTTCTATTCGCTATAGTTTATGAGTAACGAGCAAAAAAGCAGTTTTTTATTCCTTTTGAAAAACAGAGGTGGTTTCAGTTTACATGGTACTGTGGGCGTGTCCTTCGAATGATTTGGCCCATTAACGATACCAACCTACGTGCAAGAGCCTCCAATGTTTCTGCCAATATGGACTTCAGCATAGCTTCATTTTTACGACCAGCAGAATGTTTACAACAGACAGACAGACGGACAAATGGACATGCTTAAATCGATTTAGAATTACAATCATCCTTCGGTGATGGGTATAAAAATTGATGCTATATTTTTGAATCAATTTAAATTCGGATCGATATCATGACATTGTTATGCTTAAGTCTCATCTTTAGTTATGAAATGACATTTACTGCTGCTTTTTTTAAAAATACAAATTATACTTCCTTCTTAAGAAGCTTTCTCGAATGCAATCCCCTGCCTAATATATCTTTAGCGATAGCGCGGAACATCAACCACGTCTCATGATGTCTCGGTACGCATCTCGTCCGTGAAATAAATGTTAGAATTTCTTAATGACTCCAAAAATACAATTAACTACACCGGGCTTAATTATCGTACTAGAGGAATTCGATTGTTTACTGAAAAACCATTGTGACTAAAAAAAGCAAATACCCCACGAATATATTTCACATTTCACTTCGAATTTCTACTTCTCTTGGAATGTTGTTGTGTAATGTTTGCATGCATGCTCCGTAAAAGTAATGTGTTGCAGTTTCTCATGTATTAAGTGTGCACTGGATTTCATCTATTTTCGTAATTCTTACTAAAATTCAAATTTTTTACATTCCAGTTAGACTGACAGATGGACAATCTGAATCCGTATATGGATATACGGATGTTACAAACGTAATAACAATACTAATGTGCTATCATCATTTTTTGTCGTTGATTATAAAACTTTCTCAGGATATACACACTCTTCTATATACATATATATATATATATATATATATATACATGTATATTAAACAAAGTAAGAAAAAAATCAACAACACCGTCTTGCAATAAAAGAAAATAAAAGATAAAAGAAACCTTTTTCATTTCCATTCACTTTTAGTTCCCTTAAAAGGCTTGTCTATCTACAAACTAACGTTAGTTGGTTGGTTGGTAACCTTTAGGTCATTAAAATAAAAATTACGAAAATTATTCATGCAAATATTTTTAACTTATGCGCAACTTACGTCAATTTAAAATAGTTACGAACATTCATTCTCCCCATTATATATATATATATATATATATATATGTATAAGGTAAAGTAAATTTACTTTGAAAACTTTCAGTCTTCTTCTTAAATATCATTCTTTCTCGTTAATGCTTATAAATTAAAGTACATTTTTAATAGTAACAGTAAATATCCTGAATACCCGGCGTATATAAATGTGGTTAAAGTTTTTGAAGAAGAAGAACGTTATTTAAGCGTGAATAATATAAGCGAACAGAGCAATTAAAGGGAAACCAATATTCGGCCAGAGGTCAATAACTAACACGCTTATATATTATTTAATACTCATTTATTTTTATTTAGTTATGGCCCACTTAACCATTCAAGCACGAATGGATATTGGGTCATATTCTTTACACTCAAGAGACAATGGTTCTGTTCAGCCAATCGTCCGTTACAACAATGAACTTAAATACTGCACGCAAGCACACATGCACACACAAACACACACAAACACACACATATATACAGTAGTATATATTTATAGTGAAGAAATTTAACTGCAAATTACAGACAATACTCGCGCACATAGATACCCGTTCGCCAATATATATACATATTTATATATATACATATTTATATATATATATATATATATATGTATATATATATATATATATATATATATATACATATTTATAGAAATGGGTGTATAAATTATAAGCTTCGTATAAAACACAATAACAATAAAATAAAATAAGTATGTAAGTAAAAAAGTTTTCTCTTGAAATTA
>KK502420.1:1700192-1717692 GCA_000688735.1 Glossina austeni | reverse complement strand
GTTTGAGGCCGACTATATATCTTTTCAATAAGATATTTGTTCTCATTTTCACTTGTTATTGTTCACTGTTATCTGTCCTTTTATTGATTAGAAATCGCCACAAATCGAACATTTGTCGGCAAATTTATCTCAAAATAAAAACTTACGTTACTTAGGATAGAAAGCATCTGAAGGAAGTCTTTTTCTGACAATTTTTTTTTGAAATATAGAAAATGGCAGAATAATATAATGGGTATTAAGACATATGTTTAATGTTGTGAACAAAAAATACATTATAATGAATTTTACCGCATGAGCAGCTAAATAGATAAGAATCACGATTAACAAGTTAGTGCTGGAGAGTTCAAAGTCCAAGTGCGGTGGTGTTTGCTAAAGACGTAACACTTACCGATTGAACTCACACATACACAAGCACACACACACACACACAGACACACACAAACTCGCCAAATTGTCCGGCATGCTCGGAAACGAACAAAGATGCAGGGCATACCATCTTTCGCTGCAAATGGCTCGGGAATGGCAGACGAGAAAGACAGCGGGCGGACAACAGTGGAAGGGGAAGCCAATAGTGTATTCTACTGCGGCTCCACCATAGGAAGCGTCCGAACGACAACCGGCCACCGCGGAGTAATACTT
This sequence comes from Glossina austeni, assembly GCA_000688735.1. Lineage (NCBI taxonomy): Eukaryota > Metazoa > Arthropoda > Insecta > Diptera > Glossinidae > Glossina > Glossina austeni. Next base: position 1,717,053 of record KK502420.1, on the reverse strand, counting down.
AACGGTGGTACCGCGAAGGAGAGTGGTGGAGGAAGTGTGTGTGACGGGTAGTTTTCAGTACGTCGGCGCCATGGATGGCGAACCGTGCATGCTGCTAGCAAACATGCTGCTACCAGCAGTAATTTTTGAAGATTTCGACCTCCAGCTAGCAGGCAAAAAAAAAAGAAAAAAACGCACGCACCCACACACACACAGTGGGCTGCGGCCACCATCTTCCCCATCTCTTTCTCTTGCACTATTCTAACCGTCATCGTCGTTACACAAATAGGTGACGTCTGACGCCCGAGTCATGAATGAAAAGAAAAAAAAGAAAAAACAAAACATGAAACCTCTCGGTTCACGAGCGAATAGAGCGCAAAAAGTGAACTAGGGCCGAAAATATTATACCAAACTACATATCTGTAGCTAGTGACATACGTAGAAATTGTTTGTAGACGTTTGGTTCATTTGCGAGTAGCGTGCATTCCAATGAATAGTTGAATAGTTCGCATATTTTCAAACAAAACAAAGAAATCAATGTTTAAATCAACTCATCGAAGATTCCCTCAAGCTCGACTAGAGCATGTTATTTTCAAAATATTGTTTCCAATGAAAAACATTAAAACTAATGGAATTATTTTCTAGAACGTTTCAAAAAATAAAAAATAAAAAAAATAAAAAAAATAAAAAAAAAAGCTCTTTTATAGTATCATAATGTTTTGATACCCGGTACCTGTACTTGTGGAACAAAGGCATATGAAGTTTGCGTAAAAGTGCTTGAGATAGAGCCACATTTTATTATATCGATCGATTCAGAATCACTTCCCGAATTTCTTGTTATACTTGTTATACTGCACGACGACGATTATGTTCTGTACCAAATAATTTCATTAAATTACATTTTAATTTATGGCGGACTTACTAAAGTTGTTATCGAATCGTAACGTGACGTATATACGAGTCGATTGCACCAAATTAAAGATTTCGTTACATGTTTACGTAGGTGATACGCAGTCAGCTAATTAAAGCAAGATATAAATAATTCTTCTTCTTCTTTCCCTTAAACCAAACTTTATATTATAACGTAACCTATCTTTTGTGATTGATTTTACTGTTATTTATTCAATTCCCTCTGAATTATGATTTTTAGGGTAGTATAGGTTTCATATACAATTCTTAGCTGATCTATTTACTAATTACTTGCGGGAATTTAAATGGACAACGCTTTAATTCTCGTTCCTGTTTATATTATATGATTCAACTCTTTCGAGTCTATCCTTTTCATGCAATTATTTGGAGTAACTTTCAACTAATTTTGTCTTCCGTAAATATTCTGTTTCCCAATCGCCCGTCGTCAGCCGCGTGCCGTAGGTAAGACGGCATGACTCTATACTTGGTTTCTCTTTCATTTAGAGGGAGAGAGAGAGAGAGAGAGAGAGAGACAGAGAGAGGGAGAGAGAGAGAGATTTATAAGAAAATCGACAAATTTTCGTGAAACTCAAATTAAGAGAGAGAGAGAGAGAGAGAGAGAGAGAGATTTAGAAAGAGAGAGAGAGAGAGAGAGAGAGAGAGAGAGAGAGAGATTTATAAGAAAATCGACAAATTTTCGTGAAAACTCAAATTAACAAATATGGCATTTTCGTAACAATATAAACGATTTGGACTTGAATCGGATCTCTCTTAATAATCCCTCAAAAACATGAGCACAATATTCGATTGCGAAGCAGAACAAATAGTTTTCAAAACATCGTATGCCATAGGCAGGCAGTTAACATTTGAAATTGTGATTTTTAAACGGTTTGGCAGCACTGGCGACATAATTCTATAAACTCATTTATGTATAGTTTTTTTTTCAAGAAATTATAGACTTCATCTTCGCCCGATGCAATTACGGAAAAATTCACAACGCAGAACAACAAGCTTTCGCCTTTCGTAAGACTGGTGGGATTTTGTAAACACAACTTAGTAGAGAGTTAGTTATTGGTTTTCAATAATTTTGAACAAATTTATGAACAGATCGGCTATTATGGAATCTAATCTCATCAAAGTGATAAGAAAAAAATTGTCATCAAATTTCTTAATCAAAAGAAATATACAAACAAACAAACAAACAGATATCCTAAAGTTAATTCTTCCTTTTAGTAAAGTATTGCACTTCGGACATATAAGTCACAAATTTATTGGCTTAGTCCAACTTTACTCAACAACCCAAAAAAAAAAAAAAAAAAAAATCGTCCTTTCCGTTATAGTCAGGAATATGTTATGCTGTGGGATTTATGTGCGATATCCAAACTTGAAATCCATAAATGTTTAAAAGCGAATCTTGCGGGACCAAATCGCTTATAAGAGGTATTTTTCGATTGCCCGAACTTTTCTACGATCAATTCCTTCTGTCATATTGTTCCTGCGACGACTTCTATATCCAAGCATACAAAATCACTTTCCAGCTGTTAGTGAAGTCAAACGACCATCATCTGATGCTCTAATATCATGCGTCGATAAAGATGAAAAGAAAGAAATTAACATCAAAATGGCAATGACGCACAGACCACTTTTAATTCCATAGCTTCGTGAATAAGTGGAAATTTACCAAGCACTTGCATGAAAACCTCCATGAAATTCACGTAATGACCTGATAAGCTGCCATGTAGCCCAACGCAGGCACCTACAGCATTACGTACTTCTTACTCAACAAACGAAAGCAAACAGCAGTAGCTAACGGCGGCAAATTCAGAAAAGCTCTTGTTTTCGTAACAGTATGAAAATTCTCGTTTACGATATTTGGAACTCTCACGTGAGCGCACTGGAATTTTAAACGCACCTTTCGTTCCAATGACAATCCAATAAAAAGCTGTCCAATAGTTTTGTATATTCAAAATGACTTCCACAACAAAGTGACAGATTGGCTGTTGTGACAAGCTAAGTGCCGTCACTCTATAATAAATGTGACGGTCATCGCAAGGCGGCGAATTATCTTTTGCTTAGCAGTTTACTCAAACACGTTACGTTTATGGAAAATATTGACCATCGGTAGGCGTCGTTTTTCTCTTAACCTTTCGGACAGAATTTGAATGCCGTGCGGGTTTTGAGATCGTACACAATGGAAGCTATGCTCGCGGAAATAATAGGTTAACGATCGCAATCAGTGTTAAGCATAAGGACTAATGTCCACCGATAATAGCGGAGCGAGGAATGAGGAGGCTAACGCCATAGGACCTCGTGCTGACAAATCACGATATCATGACTTTTACACACTGCTCCCGTTTCTCATGCCTGTTGTATCAATTGCCTTTCAAAATGGTCCCGCCATGGACCATTCAACTTTGTTATCAACGTGCATTGTTCGCCTAATCTGTATTATGACTATTTCGGCTATCGACAGGAGAACTATAAACAGGAGGAGTGAAGTTTACAACTTTTGGGCGTTTCTTCGAACGGATCTCGTTATTACTGTTGTTTAGGCAGAACATTTTTACATTCCGTTATTTGATTGATCTAACGACTAATTATTGTCCAAGCTATGAAAAAAAAAGAAAACTCAACTTCATATATATATATATATATGCTGCAGGTGCTGTTAGCGCCACCCATGTGCGAAAGAAAAAATCGAAATTGCGCATTTAAAAATAAAACGTGGAGCGCGAATTGTACTTGTGTGTGTGTGTGTTTCTTTTTTTTTTTTTGCCCAGCGAGCAGGAGGTAGAAAATCTTCGGAAGATACTGCTGGTTCTTAGTAGCAGCATGCACGATTCGCCATCCATGACGCTTACGTACTGAAAACTACCCCCCCACACACTTCCACCGTTAGGTATTACTTCGCGGAGGCTGGTTGGCATTAGCACGCTACGATGGTGGGATCTCAGTGGAATACACTATTGGCTTCCGCTCCCTCTGCTCTCCACCCGCTGTCTTTCGAGCCGTCGTAGTTCTTTGAGCACTGTGCTTACGAAGTCGCCTACTGTGCTCCAGGCATCTTTGCTGGCAGTTAACCTTGCCAATATCTCACTCGGCTTTATACGAGGTCTGCCATTCTCAAACCTTGTGCAGCGAAAGATGCTATGCTCAGCATCTTCGTCCGTCTCCGGGCATGCCGGACAATTCGGCGAGTTGTCGTGCCCGAACCTGAACAGGTACTTTCGGAAACAGCCATGACCAGTCAAGAACTGGGTGAGGTAGTAATTTACCTCACCGTGTGGCCTTTCGATCCACTGCTTTATGTTTGGGATAAGAACGAACGTCCAGCTTCCTTTCGTTGTTCTTTCCCAACGCGATTGCCAAGTTCTAATCGACGCTAGGCGCTCTTCTTTTTTAATGGCCTCATGCGCCTCATTTCGTCTGCTAAGATGTCGATTGGCATGGTGCCAGCATCTTCCGACACTGTCCGGAATCCGCATATCTGCCTTAGCGCACTAAGACGATATATTGCCGCCAACTTTCGGTACACTGCCTTCACTGTGAGCGCACCTGCCCAAACTGGGCTACCGTACATAATGACCGACGTTATCACCGGGGCAATTACTTTCCGATTGGTGAATTTTGGGCCTCCGATATTTGGCATGATCCTTGCTAGCGACGCCTGGATACCTGCAGCTTTCTCCGCCGCGTACTCCACGTGGTGCTTAAAGTTCAGTCGATGGTCGAGCATTACTCCGAGGTATTTCAGGGCGGGGGATGACTGCGCCGTGTGCTGCCCGACTCGTATAGAGCATGTTTCCACGCGCTTCCGGCTGCTTATTAGCACCACCTCAGTTTTATGTTCGGCTAGCTCCAGCCCCATCTCATCTAGCCACGCCTTCACTTTAACGATAGCCTCGTTAGCCCTCGTTTCTACCTGCGTAACACATTTTGCAACCACTGCGATTGCAATATCGTCGGCAAACCCGACAATCGTTACCCCGGCAGGAAGGTTTAGCTCAAGAATACGGTTGTACATAATGTTCCACAGAAGAGGACCAAGAACTGATCCTTGTGGAACACCCGCTGTTATTTTATACAACTCTTTTCCGTCGTCGCTATCATATACTAGCGTGCGGTTCGAAAGGTAACTAGTAGTTATGTCAAGTATATATCTTGGAACCTGCAATCTTATGAGGGCTTTTCGGATAGTCCCCCAGTCCGCCGAGTTGAAGGCGTTTTTTACGTCTAGCGTAACCACGGCGCAGTACTTTTTGTCACCGCCCCTCCATCGATCTCCGGCTGTAGCGTCTGAAGCAAGCGTCACGACATGTTTTGTGGCGTCTTTCGTAGACCGTGCTCTTCTGAACCCGTACTGGTTGTCCGAGAGAGCATGCCTTCCTTCGACCACGACCAGCAGACGTTCGTATACGACCCTCTCCAATACCTTGCCTATTGTATCTAAAAGGCAAATGGGTCGGTATAACGATGGCTCGTTCAGTGGCTTATTGGGCTTCGGGATGAGGACCAACCTTTGGACCTTCCATTCGTGGGAATGTTCTTTCGTCCAGACACCTTTGCAGCATCATCATGAAGACGTGTGGTCTCCTACGTATGGCTGCCTTTAGGGCCTTGTTCGGGATTCCATCTGGTCCAGGAGTTTTCCTGTCTCCAATCCTTTTGCAGGCGCTTAAAAGCTCGTCCGCAGTGATTGCTGGAATTGCTTCGTCTTCTCTGCCATGAAGGTCTACCAACACGTACGTTGTGTGTGTGTGTGTATGTGTGCGTAACTAAAGAACAAAAAAAAAAGAAAAGTTTTCTTTGTTTAAATGAACTGAAAGTTGAGAGATAAATTTCGCCGCAATCAGTTTTATGTAACTACATACATACATAAAAGCTAAAGACGTTTAGGAAAAGGTCGAATTTCTTACGCATATTAAAATCTGAAACCAAAACAAGTTCCTATGAAGAGTCACATGAAAGTGACTGTAGGAAAAAAGAAATTTCTCTTCCTATTTTCAACTTCTTTAAATAAAAGAAACTTATCAGGGAAAACGGGTAACAACATTATAGTCGAGCAAGACAGACGCTTAAATACCCTATAACACCTACTCGCTTAATCGACTAAACACACGATTTGGTAAATATTAGATATTATTATATATTCATGCAGAGGCATGAATTTCATGAAAGCCCACATATACACATACGTATATCAGTCAGAGGATTCGTATAACACGGTGACTGTCAGAAAGATGAAAGAAAGACAAAGAAATGGGGAAGTAATGGTGGTGTGCCGGACAGTTATTTGGTAGTCGCGGTTCTTGCCTAACCGACTACTCAGGCGAACAATATTACAGGATGCCCGAAACATCGCATGACGTAATTCCAATTTAGCAAACTTCATTTATTTTCTAAAGATTTTATTATTTTACAGTTTCGACGTTACACTTCTCTCTCTTCATATAGGGGCATGCTTTTCAGGATAACGCCTATGTATGTTGGGTTCTAAAAAAGAAACACTTATGTGATCCAAACTTCCTATCATTAATTTTTTTGCTTAATTGCCTTGCCATCCATGAGAAATCTTACATGGAGTGAGTGCAAGAAATATGCCCGTGTGGTTCAAGTTAGGTCCACTTCATCTTGATATCAATTTTAGAGGCTTATCAGGCTTACATTTCCTGAGAATTTATATATGCGATTTTATCCAAAAAATAGATCTATGCGGTCCAATTTCGGACTTCTTGTCAACGTACTATTGCCATCAGGAAACATTGAAAAATTATGGACTTTTATCATAGGAAATATTCAGTTTTCGCAGGAACGGTTATATCCCCCCAAATATATACCCAAAATAATCCCAGCCAAATAAAATTTTTCATACCAATTTACGACTTTTTTCGAGAAATTTTACTAATTGCAATTTTTTTCTCCACATAACGTCTTATCTTTAAAAGTCGAAAAGTGTAGCGATAGCGTTTGTGCTCAATAGCGTTTGTCCTTGACTCAAAGCAGCTCAGTGTACAACATTTCATCAAAATATTTAGAAAATTGCAATTTGTAGATTGAAGACAAAAAAACATGGACAGGCGGACAGACGGACAGACAAGACAGAAATTCGATCGATTTTCAGCAAATGAGTTTGAATCGATCGGTATAATAAAAGATGGGTTTATTTAAAGCCCTTCTAAATGTTACATACATCCGCACAAAATTAAATGGTATAGAGTGTAAAAAAATTGATAAAATGCAACAACACCGCTATATAAGGATTGTTTCATTGAAAATGAGTATCCGGTAAGAGACGGCCTTAATAATTACAAGTGTCATAATTATATTTGCAAAATTTGAGAATAATTCTACCAAGTTTTCCAGATACCGTATGACAAACGAAAATCTCCGCTTGATTAAGAAAATTTATGTGATTTGTGAAAAACTTCTATTTGTGTGCACAAACGCCTTCGTTATCTCTCACACTGTTACATTGCATTGCATTGCATTGCATTGCATTGCATGACATTACATTTTTTATTTCATTAGAGGCTTGAGAACCGAAAAAGCAAAAAAAAAAAAAAAGAGAAAGAGAAAGAGAAAGAGAAAGCAAGCAATCGTCTTTTGAAACATTATTACTCTGTATTGTCTTTAGATTGTCATACCCTTAGGAGATTCGTTCAAATGAGTTCTTTGTTGTTTTACATTTGTTCCGTTTCTATGCATACACTGACTGACTCTGACTTAAAATGTTGATAAAAAAAATATTTAAAAAATTAAAAAAAAAAAAAAAAAAAAAAACAGAGTTAAAGTTATTTAATGTCAAGTTTTTTTTTTTAATTAAATTCAATTTTCCAATCACTTTAATCATTTAATCCCCTTTAAATATCAAATTTTATTAGGTAACTACCGACTGTTGACTCTATTCATAGAGATTGCCTGATTAACTTTAGCATTGAAATAATGCTTGTTAGGGCGACTAAATTCCATTAGACTCGTAACTCTTCATCTTTGGTGTCATAAGATAAGATACCAAACCTTGCAATAAGAACTTGAGCGCATCGCTCGAAAGTGAGGAAAGCCAACAACACCGAGAATTGTCATTCGTCGATATTATCGCTCCCAACAAAGATAAGCGTAATCCGTATTCGGAGACTTGAATTGCTCGATCAATTACCGCATTGATTGCAATAGAGTCCGTGTAAGAGGATGACCACATGTTTGTGTTGACCTCATTCGTTTCAAGTTCTCCAACTAAGACATATGTTTGATATATTTTTATTGCAAATGCGATTTTATTCCATTTTTTCTTCTTTCCTCTCTTATCTAAGGTTTTTCAAAAGTTTCTAAGCAAAGAAAATAAATCGCTGAGATTGCTACGTTGTCGTTACCGTAATAAACTCATCATAAAAATTGGCATAAATACTGAAAATTTTTATAGTAATTGTCTGCTGTTTTATCCGTTCATTTTTATTTTCATTTTTTATTATTATTATATATCCATCACTGAAGGGATGCGGGATATATTCGTTTTGTCATAGCGTTTGCAACGCCCACAGGGAAGCACCAGAGACCCCCTTAAAATATATACATTCTTGATCAGCATCAAGTTCTAAATCGATTTAAATATGTGTATCTGTCCGTCTTACCGTGTGTCTGTGTGTCTGTGTAATGTCTACTGTAAACATTCTCCTGGCCGCAAAAATGCACACAAAAATCGACTTCAAATTGAGCAAAAACAGTGAGAGTTCTTGCATGCAAGTTGGTATTGAAAATGGGCCAAATCGGTCAAAAGGCACACCCATAGCGCAACGTAAGCTGAAAACACCTCTGTTTTTCAAAAGGAATGAAAAATCAGTTTTTTGCTCGTTACTCATAAACTATACCGAACATATATACAAAAATGTTAACGCACACTCTATAGGCGATGCTATAGCATTTTGTGTACAAAAATGGAAAAACTTGACCGCGCCTACCCAATGTTATAGTGTATGAAAATTCAAACGTTTTTGCAATACCTTTATAATGCGCAGAAACAAGCTTCGAGAACCTCATAAAGTATATATATTCTTGGAATGCACTTAAACATGTCCGCCTGTTTGTCTGTCCATATGTCTGTTGGCGCAATTTTGCACTATTTGCGGTTAGCGTAAATGATGATATCGCCGAAAAATTTGAAAAAAGACTTTGAAATTGCCGTAAACTTTTCAAAGGACACACGGCCTACAACGCCCACATGCTTATATGACAAATACTTTTATTTTGAAAATAGAAGAAATCAACTGCGTCCACTCCATATTATCGAGCATGAGAATGTTGTTCTTTTACTTCTTTTGTCTTTTTTTGGGCTAAACGGTGATGGGTATAAAAGATTCGGTCTCGACCGAATTTACTCATGTTTTACTCATGTTTTTTTTTTTTTTTTTTTTTTTTTTTTTTTTTCTTTACTTCAATTTTTATGGACGTTCCTTTGGTGTGGTTGAATTAATTTTTTTCTAAATTTTATTTATACAAATTTTTTTTTGTGCTAATGGTTATCAGCGCTAACACGTCGTAGCATGAAAATTGTCGACCCTATCTTTGAAGCCACCACCGTAACCTCAAATGCCGGCAGATTATTCTAGAACTTTTTCAATTCTCAGCTGAGTTCACATCAATGGTCAAGAATAAATGTTGTTAGTGTTTGTGTTCCGTTTTTTTTTGTTTTTTTGTTTTTTTGCACTTTTTTATCTTTATTTTCTTGCGTTTTTTTTTTCCGATTCCATGCGACATCATCTCGTCGAACGTGTAATTGGTAACAATGTTACGTAAATGCGAAGCAATACGTTCACGGATAGTGGGCAGCCAATGCGAAACGATTTAAACAAAAGACATTATTTACAGGTGTTGCCAAGTGAAAGTGACAATCGAACAGGTTCACTTTGATTAATGAATTAATGAGGTGAACATTTCACTTGAATGCAAAAAAAAAAAAAAAAAAAAAAGAAAAGAAAGAGGAAACACTCACACACTTACAAAAAATAAAGAAAGAAAATGAAGCGAACGGAAAAGATGCACAAACTAAGCCGTTGATGTCGTGCCATTGCACGCCTCACTTGAATATTAAGCCTTTTATGTTGATGCTGCCGCCACTGCATGTGATGTTGAAAATTGGAGATTGGAAACTCATTTCCATTTCCATGCATTACTGGCATGTTCCCGCGTACATTTTATTCATCTATGCGTTTATAAGAAACGCAGCCAGCCAGCTTGAATGATATGTCAGATATATGTTGTCGGCGGGGTATAAGTCGACGACTTTGCACAATTCTCAGGTAGAAATGAGAGAAGTCCCAGAGCTCATAGCAGAGACATCACAGATTTTGCTAGATTCGCTATAGAAAACATAATATGAGTCTATTCGATCACTGAAAGCATTGGAAATTTGCAGTGGCCTTAAGTTTTTCCAGAGACGCTCCGATGCCGCGGTTGTCAAGGCTTTCGCGGTACTTTATAGGTGCGCGTCGAAGGGCTTCGCACCGATTATGCCTGACTGTGCAATTACAGTGGAATAGAGTGGAGAAAAGTACGCAGTCAAGAAAATATTTGTTGGATTCATTTCACTTTGTACGCCGGCAAATGATGTTCAAATTATATAAAAACCGAAATAAGATCTCGACTAATTCATAATCAATCCAGAATAATGTTATGCTCGCCCGCCCACATTAACTAACTTTCCATTGGATCAAGAATTCATGGTACAAGAAGACAATCATATCGACCAAAATATCGTCGGATCGTGCCCGTCATGACAACTCTCCCAGTAAGTTTGAAGTACAATTAATAGACATACGTATCGAAAAATGCCAAAAATTATGCCGCACGTTTACCAAAAACTACTTACGACAGATGAACATATTTTTTAACAAAATTTCATAAAGCGGACGAGTTTGCAGTCATGAGTTCACTTTTTCAACTTAAAGACACTTCCAACTACAGACGAGAACCAAAGGAAAATAACATTTTGAAATTTGTAAACTTGAGCGAATATATGCATGTGTGGAGCTTGTCTTAAAATAAGCAAAGCCTTGACATCATTTTTCAAGCAATTAACAAAAAAGAATGCAATTCTTCTTCTTCTATTTAGAAAATGGTAAGTTCGTATAGTTCATATGATTGCATCCGGCCTTTACGAATAATAATCAAATTATTATACCGTGTACTACTTGTGGTGGTCCATGCAGCATGCAGCATCCGTCTTTTAATATAGCGATCGAGTCAGAATCTCTCGCTAAGCCGATCTGAGTTTGTCTTTCCGTCTGTCCATCTTGTTTCCCACATGCCGCAATTTATGAGATATTTTGACGGAAATCGGTTCCAAGGATGAATCCTATCGCAAATGGTTCGGATCATGTTCATCTTTTCGACCACTACTTCCCATATAAAGAGTTATTTTAAAGACTCGTTATATAAACAATTATAGGGCGGTTTAGGCTGGCCGCGTTTTAATTGTTTTTTCAAAGCCTTCTCCTTTTTCTTCTTCTTCTTCTTCTTCTTCTTCTTGTTCTTCTTTTCTGTTTTAGCATTCTTTTAGGATTGAAAACTATAGCTTGGGATATTTTCACAGATAAGATTAACTTTTACAAGATAGTTACGCCGATCCTTACACTAATCTCGATAGGTTCGAGGCAAATTCATTCTCATGGCATTATGCAAAACAAGAGCAATTGTTAACTCATGAAAATGATAACGTAGCTAGTCAAGCTATTTACGTGATAATGAGCTAATTGGGCCCGTTTGGACCAACGAAATCGAATGGAATTCAAGTAATACTTTGCACGCATAGGTAAACCGATTGAAATCGATCAATATTCCGACGCTTCATAAACGAATACTTCATCTTTTTTATTAAATTGATAAATGACGAAACCTCATCACCAATAAAACATATGATGAAATTAATTTTAATAACCCAATGCAGTGTGTATCGGGGCCCTATATATATGATATGCGCACTCTGGTGTTCCTTACTCTTGCACCTGGCTAGGAATGCTAGAAAAGCTAGGAAAGTTTTTTACATGTGACCGCGATAACGTACCGCTATCTACTTACCCTACACTTGATTTATATAAGCGTAAGCATGAACGGACGGACTCAGACTATTGAAGAACTTATAGACGGTATAAAATCTCAAATAATTATTCCAAATGAAAGAACGAAATTCGAATTGAAATCCACTGATGGTTGCCTGGAAATATTAAAATAATCCATTTACCTTATCCCATGGAACGTACTCTTAAGTTACGCCCAATAAAAAAAAAAGAAGAGAATTAACGCATTATTTAGAAAGCGCACTCTAAGCCTTGCTTATCTTAGAAAGTGACGGATAGATAGTTCGAAAGAGATTAACAAGAGAGCATTTCAGAGTCTGCATGTAACAAATAATTGCTTTTCATTGTTGTTGTTCTTGTTGTTGTTGTTGTTGTATAGTTTTTTGTTCTTTTTTTTCCTAATTTTGTTTTTTTTTCTTTTTTTTTTTTGTTTTCTAATTTTGTTATTGTTATTACTGTAGTGTGAAAAACGATTCAAAGGTTGCCACTAGCAGACATGTAAAATTTCAAAAAACATACAAGCACTCGCACACCCACACTCATCCGCAATACATAAATACTTATGTTCAAGTAGTAGGAGAGAAAGAAGAAAAATGATTCCAATATAACTTCTAACATAAATTTACCTAAATATCCAGAAACGCATCTATACATTTTACCCCATCATCACGCATACACACACACGCATACCTATGTACGAACATACCGCTATGGCACACTTCAAAAACATTGACGGCATGTTAACACATATGCAAGCAGACACATACCATTTTTAAAGGCAACATCAACATACACACATCTCAATGTTACATACAATCAACGGTTATATATGTTATATACGCACATATATATATGTATATATATACATTTCGTTTAAGTAAAAGCGTATGTATCTGCTTTTGTGATAATGTATAGGTTTTCCTTGAAACTCTACATGGACCGATAAAGCTTAAATGCAAACGTAAACACACATACATTGACACATATAAATGTACACACACACGCAAATGCGAATACCCAGCACACATGCCAGCACATCTCATTGTATAAAAATTGCCAAAAGTTTCTTCCTGAGCATGTGAATGACTTACTATGCATTCGACTATATTTACGTATGCGTGCGTTCGTATGCATGCATGCATACATGCATGCATGTATGTATATAGGGATATATGAATGTATCTATGCATGTGTGTGTTTTGTGAATGCATAAAGTTCTCTATGGGAGGGTGTCTGAATTTGTGTGAAATATCGAAAGGCGAGCGCAAGCAGGCAGGTAAGGACACACAACAGGCGGGTGAGAGAGTTTTTAACACAAGCACAACCCTGCTGCTGACGGAATTACCAGATGAGAACTGTGATTGTAAATGTAACGCCATTATCTTTTCATTGTGAATTTTCGCCTTTGGGAATACACACACACATATATATATATATATATATATATATATATATATGCGTGAATGTATTAAATTTGGCATTATACACATATTCACACATTTTGCATCGAAGATCGCATGCTTCTATGTACACCCTTGCACATGTTCGACAAGTACTAACCGGTGCAACACTAACAAAAACGCATAAAACTGAACTCAAAAAAAAAAAAAGGACAAGCAAGCAAAAAAAAAGAAATTATATAAAGAAAATATATATAAATATATATTTCTCCGACCAAAATTTATCTACTTTATGACGACTGTTGTTTATTCTGTCATTGTCACTATTGCTGTTATTGTTATTAGTGTTGTTGTTGTTGTTTTTGTTGTTGTTGTTGTTGTTGTGGTTGTCTTTATACTCTAAATACAATTTTTCCTTTTTTTTTGGTTTGGTTTTTTTTTGTTTTGTTGTTGTTGTTTAAACATTCTTTCGTTTGTATTTATTATGCGTGATTTCTTGACGTTATTTCTTATTCTAATGTAATAGTTGTTGCTGCTGCTGTTGTTGTTGTTGTTGTTGTTGTTGTTGTTGTTATTTATATTTAAATTTCATTTATTTGTACTTTCCGTACAGCCGGCCCTTACAGTTCCCCCTATTTCGGACAACTTTTCGATTCTATTTTTTTATCTATCTATCTTGTGACATTTTCCCAGTAACGTATGACATCGTTTGGTCTTTACAATATATGCACATATATACTCATATTTTCAAAGAATTTCAACTGAATTGCATGGAAATTTAAATTTCTAAAAATGTTATACGACAAAAAAAAAAAAAAATGTTATAGATATTAAAGCAGAACTTGGGCAGATACTTAGATCGTTACATATATATATATATGTACAAAGTTAGGTATAAATTTTTTTAGTAGAACTACAAAGAATGAAACTTTTAGTATGTTACCGCCTCGGCTGGGCGACGAAACAGTTATGATTCATTCATTCTATGGAATGATTCTATAAGGGAAGGTCTTGTCTCTTGACTCACCTCAGGTAACTGAAAAAAATTTATTATAAAATCTACTTGAGATATGTAATCTTGTACACTGCTTACGATTAACCACCGGTCACTATATAGTTAATAGCTCTCATTCGCCCGCCTATATATTTAGTGAAGAAGAAAAGAAAAACTCTTTTTTTTAGACTCCAAGCAAGCCTAGGATGGATAAAACTTAAAGTGAACCTTAACGCTCAACGTAACTTAATCCACACTACAAGTTACTATTCCTTAAAGATTTCAAAATTCGTACATATGAGGTGAGATGGAAAGGCTTAGATGCACAAGGTAAGATAAAAAACTGAATATATTTTTTCTTTTTTTTTTTGTTTACACAAAAATGCATGGGAGGTAACTAAAAACTGTTTGCTTCTTCTTCCTATTTAAAAATAAAATTTGAATATTTTCGTTACTTAAACGTTTTATTCGGTTACTTAAGAGACGTATAAACCATAAGGATCGCGATCACAACCAGGACCACAAACCGCTAAGCCATACGATTGACTGATCGTAAGATTTTCCGCGAGACAACCGTCCTTCAATTTACACAAATCTGATCTAAATAGTTTAGATTGTGTGTGTGTGTGTGTGGGTTTCTTTTTTTTTTTTCTGCGAAAGTCAAACAGTAATTGGAACACATTCATTATACATACAAGTAGTGTGTTTGTGTTTTTGTTTTTGTTTTTGTTTTTGGAAGAAGAATTTATAGTAAATTTTAAATCGTTATTTCTTCAAATCATTGCATACGCACATCCAGTAATCAATTTGATGCGGTTATCTTTACTGGCCACGCTATCTTAATTCTCAGTAAAGTAACAAAAAACGAAATTCATTTTCAGGATCAAATAGTCAGTTATGTCGGTTATGTCAAAGATTTAACTATTGCATCCATGAATATTTTGTTCACTAATAAAGCTCGCATAGCATAAATGCATAAATAGGTAAGAGATGTAACGGAAACTAAGATTATACGTGGTGTGGCTCATTGTCATTTATAATCTCTCTTCGACACCATTTGCATAATACTTACCATAGGGACAAGGTGCGAGAGCTAGTCGCCATAAATCGACGTTTGTATAACGAACACAGTTTCTCTTGAGTGCTGCATTATATTATAGTATAGAGTTCAATTTACATGAATATACATATATATATATATATATATATATATATAGAAAAATACATGCATATATGTAGTATGTAAGGGTTGAAAAAAGGTATTATATCGGGACAACTTTCTTCCACCTAAAAAAGAAACAAAAAAAAAAAAAACAAAAAAGAAGACAAGAAGAAGAAAATACACGATAACTAACTTGATGCAGACACGAGTCAAACCAATTGAGGTTGGAAAGTTTTCCTATTTTTTTTTTTTTTTTCCTATTACATACTTTACCTTAGTCTTACAGTATTATGTTAGTCTCTCACCCATCGCTTTGCATCAACTGATTCTATCTAATGCTTGTTCGGTACTCAATAGTTGAATGAATGGCTATAAATGTGTATAGGGTGCGGGTGTATATGTTAACTGAATGTTTCTAGTTTCAGAACTAACTCTGCCAAATTTCAGGTTTCTATGGCATAACCTTTTGTGCAAGTGTTTTCATTAAGTGTGATGGAAAATGTTGCTCCTGTCTGCGCCCCATAAACAGTTTGCAACCACAGAATAAAGTATCTGCAAAGTTTTCAAACAGTGTTCCTTTTTTTCTCTATTTTTTTTTTCTTTTTTCTTTTTTTTTTAATCACAACCTAGAAAAAAGAAAACACAGCTAAATGCGAAAAAAAATCAGCCAATACTTTTCCTTTGGTATGCAGGAAGCGACAGCAACAACAACAAAAATAAACATGAAGAGAAAAAATGAAGTAGAAAAGCCATGCATTATACGTAGGTTAGACCGAATGCTGAGTGGCTTCCATTAGTGAATATCAACCGATAATTAGCGCTCATAATGTGTTTTTTGATAAAACTCTTAAATGAGAACAAAAAGTGTTTCGATATTTGGCCTTTTTTTTTCTTCTTTTTTTCTTCTTTTTTTTTTTTTTTGTTTTATCTAAGCTAGCAGAGCACTTTCGTCTACGAGTGCAATTTGCAAACATTTTCAACGATGACAACATAATGGCAGCCTCAGAAGCGGAATTTGTTGTACACATTCTTATAACAGGACCGAGTGACATCAGGAGCTTCTAAAGCGACATTAAGGGACATTTTTTAGGATCCTTTCTCCCTTTCTCTCTCTCTCTCTCTCTCTCTCCCCTCTCTATCTCTCTCTCCCCTCTCTATCTCTCTCTCTCTCCCCTCTCTATCACTCTCTCTGTCTCTCTATCTCTCTCTCTCTATCTCTCTCTCTCTATCTCTCTCTTTCTCTCTCTCTCTCTCTTTCTCTCTCTCTCTCTCTTTCTCTCTCTCTCTCTCTTTCTCTCTCTCTTTCTCTCTCTCTCTCTTTCTCTCTCTCTCTTTCTCTCTCTCTCTC
>KK502420.1:1653545-1700092 GCA_000688735.1 Glossina austeni | reverse complement strand
CTCTCTCTCTCTCTCTATCTCTCTCTCTATCTCTATCTCTCTCTCTCTCTCTATCTATCTCTCTCTCTATCTATCTCTCTATCTATCTATCTCTATCTCTATCTCTCTATCTCTCTCTTTCCCTCTGTGTCTCTCTATCTCTATCTCCCTCTTTTTTTCGAGTCGAAATTCTAAAAGTGATCAATAACGTAATAGTTATGCAAAATATTATGGATTTTTATTTCAAAAATCGAAAGGCATGAAAGGCATGAAAGGCATACAATTTTAGCATAAGCATCCGGGAAAAAAAAAATTTTATTAATTAAAATAAAAAGAGAATAAATATGTAGTGATAAGTTAACTTAAAAACTTACCTATTATTCACTTAAGAGAAAAAACATTAATCTCAGGTTTAATGTGTGAGAGCAAATCTTTACCTTCTTATTTTTATTTATTTATTTAATTTTTTTTCTTTTTTGCTTCATTTCTGGCATTAATTGCTTAACGAATGCGCGGCCAAAACGTTTCATATGTGGTGACATTTTGAATGCACTTCGATTGATGTTAGCGTAAAAAAGTAAATCGGAGTGAAAATAGAAAAAGAAAAAGAAGACAAAAAAGAAGAAGAAGAAGAAGACGAAGAAAAACAACAATATTGTTTATAACTCTCATATTCAAACATTTACCAAACTTTACATTAAAAGAGCTTTTGTCTTGCCATAGTTCAAACCACGCAAAATGGTTGCTGCTGCTACCGTATGATGATCATGATGATGATGATGATGATGATGATGATGTAAGTGACGATGACGAGAGGGGTGCATTTAAATAAAGTTCAACTTTGTTAACGAACGAAAAACAACAACCGAAAAAACAAAAAAAAAACAAAAAACAACCAGGAATAACAAAACACTTTAAACCCTTTTGCGTAAAAAAAAAAAAAATAATAATAATTCTAGCAATTTTGTCAACATGAAAACGTAAAATGGAAAAGTTACTAGAATAGGGAGAGACGAGAACGACACAAATCAGAAGAAGATAAAAGAATTTTGTTTTCTTTTTTCCTGGTTTTTTTCCAATTTCTCAACTAATTGGTGATAAAAGTTGTTGCCAAGTGATTCACTATTCATTTTACCATGATTTTACAAAAATTGTCCTTGATTGCAGGCAGTACTTAAACGAAAACGTATTGCATGCAGTTTACTGCTAATAACTGAAATTAAAATTTGCACATACGTAGGCGCATGCATGCGCTTTTAAATACAAAATAGAAAAAACCTAAAAAAATTCAAGACGATCACTCCTTGTAAAACATTGCACTTAAAGCCTTACGAACCCGTAACTTCGATAGGGAGATAGGAGGCGACTTGATGAAGCCTTGAAATGTTCGGATTTAAAACAATAATTAAAAAATAAACTGAATTCGCTTTTTCAGGCCCTTAACGTAGTCAGCGGATGCTGCTATGATGATCCCACACACACACACATATATATATATATACACACTAAGATTTCTTAGGTGTCGTGAGGGCGTCAGCGAATCACAACACAAATTTAACAAAAACAAGTAAGAAAATTGTATTCGCTCGTGACCGAATCTTTTATATCCATCATCCGTCTATCGCCAAAAGACAAAAAAAGTAAAAAAAAAAAAAAAGAAAAAAAAGAGAAATTTCATCTTCTATATATAACATAGAGTGGGCGCAGGTGACTTTTTTTTCTGTTTTCAAAATAAAAGTTTTTATCTAAATTCTTTTGCAAATTCATAGGCGATGCATCCCTTTTCGCCAACGGGAGAATGTTTACCACTTATACTACACAATTGCGCAGACAGACAAATGGACAGAGGGACAGACGGACATGTTTAGGTGCATTTCATATTTGATACTGATTAAGAATTTATATACCTTATGGAATGATTGAAGCTTGTGGCTGCGCGTTAGAAAGATAGTGGAAAAAATATTACATTTTTGATACACTATAATATTGGGTAGGCGCGGTCAATTTTTTCCCATTTCTATACAGGTACGGCAGCATCGTCCATAGAATGTGCGTTTAAATGTTCCTATATTTATCGGCTATAGTTTATGAGTAATAATCAAAAACACATTTTTTATTCCTTTTGAAAGATAGATGTGTTTGTAGTGTAAGAGCTGCTGTGAGCGTGCCCTTCGACTGATTTGGCCCATTTTCAACACCAACCTGCGGGCATTGACATCCAATGTTTCTGCCAAATTTGAAACCAAGAGTTTTCTGCGGCCAGCAGAATGTTTAAAGTAGACGAATAGACGGACCGACGGATAGACGCACCGACGAATAGACGGACATGCTTAAATCGATTCAGAATTTGATGCCGAGCAAGGATACATTTACTTTTTGTAGTCTTTGGTACTTCCTTCTGGGCGTTGCAAACGCTTTGACAAAACGAATATGCCCCTCATCCTTTGGTGATGGGTGTAAAAATATACGCCTATCGCGCACTCATGCTACCGTCCCATATATCAAAATTATGAAATTTTCCACTTTTTACGTTTTTACATTTTTTTAAAACGTAATTGGATTTTTGTTTTTGTTTTCTTCTTATTTTTTTTTATTTTTTTATTTACTAGCTTCATTAAAGACGAAAGTTATAAAACAAGCCAACGTGTTAAAAATTTCGCCGATAAGAATTTTTTTTTTTTTTATTGTTGTCTTTACTATATAATGTTCAATTTTCTAAGGGAAAGCGGTCTTATTAGCGCACAGGTGGATGTTAAGGCTTTTCAGCTCAATTGCCTGATGAGGATGACGAACAATTGCGCACACAATCATTTTGCCGCCCACAAATTACACGCCAGATGAATCATGCTATTTGTCTTCATTTATTATCCCGTTATATGCTTTCACGCAAACAGTATGCATAGTTAATTTGCCTAAGCACAAAACTTATATTTATTTTTGCAGTGTATTGCAGTGTTTATATTCATAACTTGCTAAACTCATCCATCCATCATAAGTGTGCCATAGACACATAAACAAATGTCATACCCACTGTAAACACGAATACTGGCTTAAACCATTTTCTCGAGCCTATTTATCAACAATTCTTGATCTTCACGGCTTAGATGAGGAACGTTTGTATTTGCGATAAAAAACAGTTGTTTCTTGTACACAGGTAGCCCTTCACTTTATTTAAAGAACAAAACGGTATCTTTTTATAAAAATGGTTGTTTAGATCACTAGAAAACCAATCGTCTCCATGACAATGGTAGCTGAAAAGGTTTTTAAAACGAACTAATTAATGTCCAACGTTATTATTAATACTTGAGAAACATATTCATATACTGTATATACCCACTCTGGGCAAAATAGTACCCTCTTATACGTCCCTGTGTTATTACTAAATTATGTGGCAATTTTGTGGGGATTTTATTTTGTTAACACTCCACATTAATTGAATAAAACAAGATTAAGGACATTTTCCTACTCTGATAATGGTAATGCTTGCACGTTTACCCGCCTGACCCATCATCGGTTGCACTTAGTTAGGAAATTCTGCTCTCACGGTGATAGTTACGGGTTTTCCCGCCTCACTCACCATCGTCCGCATTTATTTATGGCACAGAGGGTCAGTTTATATTTTTTGGCCCGACGGTGATGCCTCCTTGATCTTTACTCCCGCACCCACCGTCGACTGCACTTTGGGAGAGAAAGAGATTAGCACAGAGAGGCTAATGCGTACAAGGATCTAGCGAGGAGAAGTAAAGCAAAAAAGAGAAAGCTGAAATTGCGGGAGCTTTAATCGGCGAACTCGACAGCAGCAAATAGACGATACTCTCCGCAACAAATTTTCTGATAACGTGGGCCTTGGCATGTCTGAGATAGGAAAATGCCACGTCAAAGCCTCAAATCTTGACGCTATGCTTAACTGCCGATGCACTGAAATTAATTTTCATATTTTATTATCCTTTCCAAATTTTTCAGATCAATTTCATATGTTGCAACATTATTACTCCGCGACTTTTGTCGCGATATTGCCAACTTATGAACATCAGACGGACAGGCATGCTTAACAGTAGATTACACGCACTCATCAATTTGCCGGGTTTGTGTTTTCAATTTTTATCGGAAGCCGTCAACATGACGGCTAATTTTTGCTAATCGTCATAGTCGTAAAAATAAAGACACAAAGCTGAAATTCGCCATAAATTATCCTTGATCTCTCGATTAAAAATCAACGGTAAAAGGTAATTGTTATCTGTTCAACTGCAGCCCGGCAATGGCTTATAAACTGAGAAAACTTTGAAAATATATCCAAAAATTTTCTTCATATTTGCGTGTGTAATTTTTGAGACCGCGAAAAAATTTGCGAAAACCAATGACGCATATGTGCGCTTAGAATGAAATTCATGTTTAATCCAAAAATGTTCTCAATCGATTTACTATCATGTCCACAATTAATGAGAAAATTTCATTTCCAATTTATTTTTAAGTTACTCTAACGCGCTTAAGCATATTCTTTACCCAATTAAAAGCAAGTAAGAATATTATGGGCGGACTAAGCCGACTTTTAGATACACTATACCAATTGGCCTAATACAGTTATTCACTTGTTTTGGTAATAACATCATGTTCATGCAAAGGTATACTTTTCATAACAGCCTGGAGGAATCCTTATATGCGTTGGTATTCAAAAAATACGCCTATGCGATCCAAATTTGGTAAGATTGGTTTCTCTATCATTTTACTATTATGAACTAATTTTCATCATAATTTATTAAAAATTATATCTTTTCGCTAATATATATATAAAAAGGCTCAGTTTTCGGGGGAACGGTTATATTAGAGAGAGGATTCAAAAAATTACCTCAAATGCGCCAAATGTTTTATACCAATTTAGAATGTCCCAGAGGGAATTTTGTCGAGAAGGTTTGAAAGCTGCATTTCTTTCAAAATAGGGCGTTATTTGAGGGGTTGTCGAAAAAGTAGACCGATCCAAATCATTTTCAATATCATTTGTGCTATCAGATCAAAGCACACCAATGGACTAAACTTCATCAAACTACCTCAGAAATTGCGACATGTAGCTTGAGCATAAATTTACATGGACAGACAGTCATCGGACGGACGGGCGGGCCTAGATTGATTCAGAGTTGATCCAGAGAATGCTTCCAAATCGATCGGTATAATAAAAGGTGAATGTACCTTCTACATGTTGCGTACGTCCTTACAAGCTTAATATACCCTGCGCCACAAGTGTTATAGGATATAATAAATCAGAAATAAATTAGAATTAAAATTTTATCATTAATTTTATGAATAAATCGACAGCAACCATCTTTGCACCCGAACATCCAAGTGCTGTAAAGAATCGATTTTCCGAAATATAATCACGAGATCAAAGGTTACAGATGAAAATATGCAAAAAAATATCGATATTTTTTTCGAGATTCTCCCAATTTATAATCTATTGTGGGCGTGTAGGCAAATATATTGAAAGCATTTTTCAACCGACGATTTTTAACCGATATGGGCACTTTTCTGACGAACTTCAGCTTCAGCTTCGTACAAAAAAAAAGGGACCATCACACTGATCCCATTTAGTAGAAACACGTAAATGCCAAACGCTAGAGATTCTAGATTTAAAAAAAAAAATGTATGTATATATATATGTATAAACATTACATTTTTATATATTAACTAGTGTCCACCTTATGCTATATACAGCTGTAGTTACATAAATAACACACATATACTCATGGATGAGAATAATCAGAAAAGTTTATTAAAAGATTTATTGAAAAAAAGGAGCAAAAAAAAAAAAAAAAACAAATACAAAAAATTCAATTCATTTTAAAATATATGGCATTCGATCTCTTTATCGCTTTCCTAGAGCACTCTCCAAGCAATTCAAGCAAAAATAGGTTTTCTGCCATTAATTAATTTAAGACAAAGAAAACAATCAAAACTAAAAAATAAATATCTTATAAATATTATAAAAATCGCATATACACGTATACAAATATACATAAAGCTTTATTTTATGGATTTTCTTTCTTTTATTACTTAAAAATGATTTTATTCCAAAGTAAATGTAAAATTGTTTGCATTCTTTTTTTTTTTAAAAAAACTTTTTCAGACTTTTTAAGCTTTGTTCTGGCTATATAAAGTATATATTATTCATGAATCCATAGCTTTATACGAACAAACGATGAAAAAATATGATAATAATAATAAAAGAATAAAAAAATATAACTTGTCCATATCCCTTCCTAGTTTAAAATATATATTAAAAACAGTACGCAAATATCTTTAAAGCGATTTTTGTTTTAGAAAAAAATATTAAAAAAAAAAAAACAAAAATATGAAAAAAATAAAAATAAATAAAATGAAAAAGAATTTGATCGCCAATTAATGAATAAGATGGAAAAATTAAACTTCACAAAATTGAATCGATAAAATAAAATTTATCATCAAAGAGGAAGACAATAGCTTGCAAAATATATGAAAGTAAAAAGTATAAGAATATCGATATAAAAGTTAAATGAAATTACAAAGTTAAATGGATAAACAAAACTTCTCTCACAAAATACATTAAAAAAGAAAAAGAAGCGAATAAAGAGACGAATTGTAGGTAAAAAGACAATCAGCCAAGTAAATAATTATATCTCGGAAGCGCCATAGTTTAATTTCTTAAAGCGACTCCCGCCGAGAATTATCGCATTCATCTTCGCTTGTTTAACTGCCAAGACATTAAAGAGACGCCCCTTGCACAAAACACACAAACTAAATTCAACATCTGCAAAGATATAAAGAGTTTTTCATTTAAAACACAAACTAACAAAAGAACAAACGCTTTTCGCCTAATTCCGAAACCTAAGTTAGATATCCATCAATATATATATAAATGACGTAATTATGCATTTGTATATTGTTATTATTGGACAGTCTTTAACCTTAACTCTTGCTACATTGTACTTGTTTCTCAACATAAGACTCCTTTAAGGATGACGCTATCAGCTCAATAATTCCCTAATATTTTTGGTATTATTCTGTTTAATGGAGCAGTTTGCGCAATGACTCCAAAAGTAAGTTTAAACCTTTTTGCAACGTAAATGAGTGCAACCGCCGGAATGCTGCCGAGTTTGAGAAACCTTTTATTTTGAACATATTAATACTAAAATCAGGAAAAGGAATTTTAAAGTACTGAAGAAAGACGATTAAGTTATCAACAACTCAATAACTTCAATTAAGAACACACACCACGTGTAGTGGTCACGCCACGAATGGCGAATGAAAAACCGAAGTTGAAAACATCATCTAGAATGAATCTTATGACATAACCTCAAACGAAACAAAATACGTGCAACCTATGAAAATTGTATGTAGATGTCTAAGAATCAGAAGCGCACATACTTTGTTCACATGTTTTGTTTAAGAAAGTAAAAAGTTAAATTTTTACTTACTTAAAACATTAATTCCAAAAGATAATTGTTGTTTTTGTTAAGGTTATTAGTTTTCAGCCTTACTATTCTCCATTTCTATTATTGAGTCGATTAATGCTTCATGCTTTTGTGTTAACGTAGAAACGTTGAAATTCCCCGGCGACTTGTAATTATTGTAGACAGCTTTTAGTTCGGCGATTGGGGCATTACGCGCAATGATTGCAATTTTTCTTGCTATGGGCTTGATGTGCTCAATCTGGTATTTAGTATACCATTGCAATGTAGACGTCCAACAGCTATCGGTAGAATCAGTTGCCAAGACATAATTTTCTCTCTTTAAAATTTTTGAAGACAAGTAGACAGCAGCGGCAGCAATTTCTGAAGGTTTATGGTGAGCCATGTCGGCTTCAATCATGGACAATTCCACGAAATATTTCGACATTGCACGATGAGTGGAATCTGCATCGCCTGCTTTTGAAAAGCGTTGCAAAAAGTGTATTGGCAACGGGCGGGATAGGTTATAATTTATAGTTTTCAATATTTTCAACTCCATTTGACGTATCTGGTAAGCAGTATACGTATCCTTAGTAATATAAACAAAATCATATAATGCCGGTGGATGGACTTCTTCATATTTGCAAGCTATAAACAGAGCAGTCGCCCCAACTAATTGCAATTTTGAACGTACCAAATCATAGACTATTTGCAAATATTGATCAATAATGGATACGGCTAATTGAAATGTTTCAGTAACCAATTTGAAGTTAATATGAACTTCATAAATCCAATCGATTAATATTGCACGCATATTGGGTTTGATCACAAGTTGTCTTTTAAGGTGGTTTTTATGTATAGGTTGTTTACTTTCCAAATTATAAAGATGTTCGTAAATGTCATTAGTATAACCGGAAACTAAAAGTGAGTCTTCATCATTTTTATCAATGTCCGTAACCATATTCGGCAATTTCGATGAGTACGAATCCCGTTGGAGCGTTTGTTGACCTTCGAATTTAATTGCAGTACTCGAAGTTTGCTTTATCAAGTTCGATTTGTTAAGAGCCTCATCCCCTAACTCTTGCTTCAATTTAAACGTGACATTACGAGCTAAATTGGTGCACTCACGTTTTAACTTGGGCTGTTCGCCGCTTCCGTCTTCGAATGCAGATGAAGCCCGCTTGCTAGCAAGAATACCTTTTTTCAAAGCTTCATTTTCACCAGTGAGCAATTCTTCTTTTTCAGTTTTTGCGGCAATGTTCTTCGCTTTCCGAAAAAGAACTGAAGTAGGTCTTACCCTATCGTGAATAACTGCACCCGTCGAAGATATCCCATCACTTGCTTTGGCGATTACACAGGCATTTTCGGTGATTGTGTTTGGTTTACTGCAGCGAACGCGTATTTCCCCGGAAACATTATCTGAAAAAATTTTCTTAAAGGATGGCTTAAGACCAATATTCTGTAAATCAGCAAATGTGCTGCGTTCTCCAGTAATATTTTCTTTATGCTTCAGAGTGCCAAAAAGTGCATTTTCATCCTCAGGTTTATGTTTAATTTTATCCGCTTTCAACATTTTTTATTCTTGGAATCTCGCTCCAAAAGTTTGCAAGAAAATGTGCTATTCGCTCACCAAACACCTCCGTCCAGATTAAAAAAAAATCCAACAAAAAAATATGAATTCTTCGAAATTATTAAAGAATATATTCTCATGAATAAAAAAAAAAATCAACCTGCACGCAAGATCACAATAAATGATATGGCGAGTTGTCAAGCTTTTTAATCAATATCATGCAATTGACTACCAAACAGCACGCCTTCTAGGAGATAATGACTATCGAATTTTTTACAATGAACCTTAGAGGTATTTTTTCATAATTCCCAGCAATTCCAAGCGTTGTATCGCTTTTTTTTCTTTCCTTTTGACATTTAATGAGTATCCGTTACAAGATTGACAAATTGTTATAAATGAAAATAACAAACCGGAACGAAATGTGCTGAGAATTAGTTATGAAAAATGTAACTATTGCTCTCGTTTTCAGCTATTTTTACTAAACGCCTAAGCACGAAATCGAAAGCTAAGTTTCAGCTACGTGAGAACTTCGCTGTATTGTGCCGAATTCCGACTTTTATGCAGCTTTTCATACCAATAGATGTATGATTTAGTTTTAGCGCTTTTATCTAAGGGTTGATTCGCATATCGCTTAATTGAGACTCTTATTTTAATTGTTAAGTGTATATGTAAGTTTTTAAATTCTTAAATTATATTACCGTTGAACAGAAAGCAATTTACTGATCATTGTTGACATAAACGAGGTTATTGTAAACAATTCTTTTTGCAAACTAAAAAATTATAATTTAAAGGTTTTTAATCCGTGAGACGCATAAACGAACTAATGTTAATTTCAAAAATAAAGCAGTTGTCCGCCTAAAGTAAGTCAAGGAAAAATAAAAAAAATAAATAATGAGAGAATGTAAGAAAATTTCGATTTATAAATCTTGAATTTTAAGTTCTGCCCACTTACATGACATCTGTGCTCATTTATGAGGCTTTAAAATTTAAGTTGAAAGCAATGAATATACACGCACATAAATTTTCAGGCAAAGCAGGTTTGCATGTTCTTCAACCTTGGCATCTCTTACGGTGTTTATGAAACATACAAAAACACACACAAAAAGAAGAAAGGAGACAAAATAAAGACGCGTTATTTATTTATTATTTCAAATCATTTGTTTATTTTTATTTTTTTAATCCTATGTTATTTTAATTGTCCTGCTTTGATTTCTCTATAGATATGTTGGATGTCTATATTTACATCGATTTCCCTATTTCTACTTTCGATCGTAAACCAAATAAGCGCGTTTTTTATGTGTTATTATTTGCAGCTTGATAAGCTTACGATATTTATTTTTTACATATATCATTGTTAATCACTGTTAATTGATGACGTAATCGCTGAAATCTAAAGCTTAAGAAACAAACATTAATTAAAATTAAAACGAATTTTCTGCGCAATTCCACACATAAAATATATGGATTTTGATTTTTCAAGATTAAACACAAACCCAGGAAGATTTTGCACACAAACCACTGAAATATGGAATAATGGAATGGAACAATTACAATGCATACAGCAAATACATTTTTGATGTTAATAGCGATTGCATGGCGCTATTCGGAGCATTTCTCAATTCACGATGATTTGAAGAAAATGTATATTTTATTGTCACAGAGAGAGAGAGAGAGTGAGAGTAAGAGATAAATTCTCATAAACAAGCAGAATAATGAGATACTATACAATATTCATGCATGTATACTTCTTTACAAGCTGTGTAAAAAATTTTTAATTTTCCTTTATAATTCAATTATAAACGAAATAGCACTGCCAGAACTAAAGAAATATCACAAGAAAATTTAAAAAATGGTTTGTGGCTAAATGCTTGGCGTGTTTATGGAAACACTTCGTATATTAATAATATATAGCAACAACGTTTGCGAAAAGAGCATTGTTTTATCGGCATAAATATGTAAATAATATATTTATATGTAATATGTAATATATGTAAATAATATATTTACATATTTAAAAGTTTTATGACAACTCATTTACCATATTCTATGTAAAAGCGTTAATTTTTTTTATCCTTATTTTTTTATCTATTCTATCTATCTATTTTATCTATCCTTATTATTTTATCGATTAAGGTTGACATCCAAGCTTATTCTGTAAATAACATCACGAACGTGCCGCTTTCTGTTAAATAAATTTTTTATTTTTTTATTCCAAACAAACGAATGCTTGTTTACAATTATCATCAACTCAAAGGTGTAAAAGTAAATTAAACGACATTTAACAATTAAACATTTTCTGCCAGGAAATCATCCTCTTTGGTTCAAAAATTCGAATAAACGTCACTTATTGGGTTATACGTTAAGAATCTTATTGGACAAAAGTTTCGAAATGCTGGGCCCGACAGCATGCAGAGTAGGAGTACACTAATTGGAAAATTAAAAATCAATTCAAATTGATGCATTAGGTTTAAAGTTGGAGTTTTAATACATTAAGTATTTATTTACTTATTGTTAATTATTTATTTATATTATTTTGAGCAAATAATTATTTATAATTTAAAAGAATTATGTATCATAAGTCTAGACTGCATTCTGGGGAAGCAGTCATGCAACATAAATTGGTAACGCGCGTTATATCCCTACAAATATATGTAATGAAATTGTTTGAAGTATTTGGCATCACTATTAATAGAAGTATTCCCCATACAAATAATATGAATGAACAAACAAGCTGGTTAACTACTGGCACTATTGCGTTAGACTACGTCTCAGCCCTGGTCTTTCTATATAGATGGTTCCCTATGTCATTATTAGCAATTGGAATAATCCTTTTTTCATATTATTGGACGGTCGCACCGCTTTCACAGCTTCCAAGAAAATTTGTTTTAGATTTTGCAAATGTATTTTTGAACCATTCATTTTTATCTTTTTTCTTCCAATACTTCCAATTTTGATAATCCCTACATTATCTGATGATTTTTAAATTTTAAAAAGAATTTGATAAGACGGACTTATCAAAGTAAATATAAAGCAGCTCCTTTTACAGCTGAGTAAAAACTTAATGTGACAGCCAATGAAAATTGAAACGATGCTATTCACAATTGCACATCGTCAATTGTGAATGTCACTATTTTATTTTAGGGATATTCGATTAATCTGTTACCCAAAGAAACTGTAGTACATTTCTTAATTATTTCTTTTGTCTTTCTTATTTTTTAGTTATAATTCACAGCTATGATGCATTTTATATTCATTTAGAATTTTCAAAAAGGAAAGTTCAAAAATGGTCATTTATTTTCCTGCACATATTTCACATTTTCACAGCTTAAGGGGAATAAAAGAATTACATGTTTTAATGATACATTAGCGTGAGTAACACACAGAAAGATAGAGAGAGATATCGTAGGATACGAATGGAATTGCATCAAGCAGACAAAAAGTAACAAATTGCTTACAAGAATAGAAGAATATCCGTTTAAGTTCAGAACAGAAAGTTTGTAAGCCAAATATGATCCATATTTCAATAACATATAAGTCTAAACGGTCGATAATAACTTTCATCAATGGAATTTCTAATAATAATTTTTCACTCCTCTTTATTATTCGTAATTTCGATTTTTGCATTCGATTAATTGTATGGAATGTATGAATAGAAATATTATTTCACCCTTTTAGAATGACTAAGAGATTGGCCAGTTGACAAAATGGCCAAAGTGGAAATATCTTATTAATATTTCTCCGAGTGAAATGCCCAACTTTATTACAGTGAGATTTTCGGATACTTTGTCGCCTGCCCTTACATGTTAAATTAATTTATTAAACTCTTTTTACTGTAATTTTCTTTATTGTATACGCGTTCTTATACATCATTTGGGTGAGTTGTACAATATAACTAACTAAAATATTCTATATATATATAATAGACAAAGGGAGACAAAGGGATTATGATTAAAATCAGTGTATGTATGTATGTATGCAATCAGGTTGAATTATAGGAATTATTCTACAAATATTTTTCTAAACTTTCATTTAAAATCGTTGTATCCTTTATATAAATATATATATATATGTATATATATATATATATACATATATTTATACATACTAAATATATAATTAGAATGTACATGTATATATACGTACTGCAATAACAACTTTAGCCGTTCGACGAACACATAAAGACGAAAAATAGAGGAATGAGGCAAAATAAAATTATTAGGTACACTAAGAATAATAAAATAAATTTTAATAAAATATAATTTAAAATTACTAGATATTTTCGTCTTACGGCTTGTTGACTGAAGAATTTGGTTGATTGTAAAATTTTAACATTGAACAGAATTTACATAACAGTGCAACCGCTGCGTCCGATCTGCTCGAGAGAAGTGGACCGTTTAACTTGCGTTTGATGCGGTGTGGAAGAATTTTGATTGGTATCCATACTCAATTGACGTGTTATGTTATATTTGTTCTTGTCCATGGAATAATTATCATATGACCAGCTGCGGTCTGCATTGTGATTAGAATGATTATTTGACAATAAGTTATTCAAGCCATCAATCTGGTGATGATCTGCTAAGCCAGGGACATTACGAGAATTATTTATATCCCCATTGTCAACGTTTCGATTATTGTTCAGATTAGCTTGCCCTCCAGCTATAATAACGGATGATTGCATATATTGGTCCAACAAATAAATGTGTGGTTGCAACGATACCATAAATGTACCATACATGCACTCGTGATCGAATGCCCATTGTGTCACCCGCTTCAATAAACTTTGTATACGTCCACAGGCGGCCAAGGATTCGGAACGTATTACAACATTTATTATTCGTCCAATGGAGGCTGCATCTTGCAGTAAAATAGAAAGGACCAACGCAAAATCAATGCAATTAGCCTCTATGAATAGTTGCAGCAGATAACGGATTTTTATCGCTAACTTCTCAGGTAATATCTTATGACGTCCTTCAATGTATTGCATACCCAATGAAAGGGAGGATGAAGACATGTCCCCGTGCAAAGAATGATATCTTCGATAGGGTGTATTATCCAGAGATATTTGAGAATTAGAACGTGACGACTTCACAAATTCCAATGCGTGACCGGGCTGAGCTGTAAAGGGGACACTTGCAGTACATTGGAGAACCTCGTTCTCCTTAATGGACGGAATTTGGGCTATATTACCATTATTGGTGCTTGTCGGTGTATCCATTAAGGCCAAACTAAAATATCCTGATTCAGAGGTTTGACTCGATGAATGAGCTTTTAATTGCCATTGTGTGTAATCCGTATCGCATTCTTCAATAGGCGGTATAGACATCGCAGGTGGGGGCAAATTCAGTTCCTCATGCAGCGATATCAATGCCGTAACATAGTCTTCCAAACAGGCAGCTTTATCTGATTCCTGTGACAGCCAAGTAACTAAATGAAAGTCCAAAAATGCACTCATATGACCTAAATCGATGAGCCTGTAATTTCGCAATAATTTGCGCGCGTGACGATGCAAGATCGTCTCGATGCAAAATATTTCGCGGCGCTCTCGTATAGTGTTACTTCGTTCAGATTTTCTACGCACCACAAAAGCGCCGCTCACGGTACCGTTAAGGGGAGTGGAGACAGTCACCGTTTCATTGGTCGTCATTATTTTCTCCTTTTTCTCTTTGTTAACATTCGCCAAACCCGTGGTGGAGAAGCTCCGCTCTCGTGCAATCGGTCCCAATACCAAATTGAAAGCATCAGGATTTTGATTTGCCTGCGTTTGCGATTGAGGCGGAGGAGCTATTTTTACGTTAACAACCATCGAAGAACGCGGTGAATCAATTTCATTGGGATCGATCGCCTTCAAGAAGCGTATTAGATCTTTCGCTAGTTCCCATTTGCGGTGCAGTAATGCTACTTCCAGCAATAGCGTAGCGTATTGCTTGCTAATAACCGAGGGTTCAAGATTTTGCAAAATTATCAGGTAACTAGCGGCCGTTGCCAACTCCTCGGACTCTAAGCAGTGCTGAAACAGATCTTTGGGCTTACCCGCGATCGAGAATAGATGCGGCCACAGCGCTATTTCGGTTTTACGCGCGCATTGAACTATTGTTTGGAGATAGACGGGAAACTCGCGTATGAAATCGAGAACGCTCGGTAATAGTGCATCCGGTATGGGCTCTTTACTGGTGGCCTCTTCTTCTAGTACCTCATGTAACAGCAACTCCAGCGAATGAGGAAAGTACGGTAGAAATCGACATGATTGGGCGATTTCCCAGGCGCTGTAACCTAAATTGCGTTTGATAAGCTGGCGTAAGATTTTATGCAAATATACTTGAGATTTACGCTCCAGCTGCGAAAACGGAAGAGAAAAATGCGAGTTCGTCTCATTCGTATATAGTATTGTTTCATTTTCTACACCCAGCGCAATTACGTTATCAAAGAGTATGGCCAAGGGATATAGTTTTAAAGGGAAGGACAGCATAATTCGTTTCGACATAAATGTATGCAAACGATGGGACGCGTCACGTATTTGCTCATTAACTGGTGGTAAAATTGGTAACCATACGCGCATGCCGTGGACACCTGAAAACAACCACAGACAATCGCGCATCGGACTGCTTTCCTGAGTAGAGTTCGAAAGCCAGAAACATTCGACACACGATGCTAGGCAAGAAGCCATGAGGGAATTAACAACAGCGTTACTGTTATCGCGTTGTATCATTAAAATCCGACCACATACGTTCACAATGATCGTTTCAGCTGGTGTAGTGACAAGGGTAGACTCGTTGCTGCCTATTCCAGAGGTTGAAGTTTTCGCAATAAAATCACTGCGCAAATTGGTTACGGTAAGCGACACGATACAAGCTGGATGTATGCAAATGCTCTTCACATCTACTTCATAAGCACAGACGGCATTCAGAGTATAGGCATCGCGTCGACGCATCATAAAGAGACTAACAATGCCGTCAGCAGTTAAAGCAATCAGTTGATCACGAAACATGTTCAGTGAAATGACAGGTGCCCTCACTTGTATTCTATTTCCGAATTGATTATCTAGTTTGCACTCTTCCGGATAACAACGAATTTCATCGGTGCGATCAAGCAAAGAGTAACATCCCGTAACAATGAAACCCTTCCACCACAGTACACCACCGGATACTACAAAGTCTTTCTCTTGCGATTCGTTTCCAAAAAGTTTCCACTTTTTCGTAAGCATAGAGTAGTGGGCTAAGCCTGTTCTACCGGCCACGGCTAAATGAAGACCTTCAGCATCTATAGCGGAGTAACGAATTGGCCAATTAGTGGCGGCATATGTCTGCGGTAACTGTAAAACCGTCCAGTACTTGCTTTCTGCTAAAACACTGGATATATCAACCGAATTTTTCACTTCGATGCAATCCCCTGATTCCATATCTGTCAATAAGCTGGTTGTTCCTGTCTGATCATTTGGGAAAACAAATTTGCCACCGAAATAGATTTTCTCCAAGTTATCGCCTTGATTCAAGTATAAAGTGTCATCACCTAAAGTAAAAAATGCTTTCTAATATTATATAAAACAAATTGCTTTTAAATGGGACCTTGTAAGAGAACGTGCGGATGAGAGGTCATACATGGATTCATAGTCAAGCAGCTTTTAACAAAACTGAGTTGCAGAACATTGGAAAAAGGTGCATCCATTGATCTATCGCCCCTTTCCTTTTGCCTGCAAGTCATAAATAACTGATAACCCTCTGTGGACCATTCCAATTTGTTAACTTTCAGTGGGTTATTATGCGCCAGATCGACGTGCACGCCAAAATCCCAACTTAGTGACGACATCAATAGTGCGCCAAAGGTACTCCACAAAGCTATGCCCCCATTCTCCCAACTCGCAACCACAACACAACCGTCTGGACTCCATTTTAGCTCGTTAACAGCTCCTAATGTTCCCGGCACTACGGATGAATTTAGTGACAAACGATGCGCAAATTCTAAACTACCAGTCGTGTCTTCTATGGAATATACAGAAACATCGGAATTTTGCCTACCAAATGCCAATAAACGAAACTTATGATTAACGCCACAAACGGTGGCATCTTCTACTTCTGGTATCCAAAAACCATGCATATTAGGCGTTTCA
Organism: Glossina austeni; assembly: GCA_000688735.1. NCBI lineage: Eukaryota > Metazoa > Arthropoda > Insecta > Diptera > Glossinidae > Glossina > Glossina austeni. Next base: position 1,683,021 of record KK502420.1, on the reverse strand, counting down.
AATCTTAAATGATTAGCTATCAAAAACGCCGCTCTATTATCGCTGAATACAGCTGCACAACCTCCAATAAACGGCGAATACTCTAAAGATGACAGGTACGCGTTTGCTGCAATTGGCGGCACCATTTTAACATTGCAATGCTGATTTACATAAAACTGTATGCTGCGCAATTTAATATTTTCACCCATTTGTTCATTATGACTAAGATCCTGTGCCTCCAATTCAGACCATTGTATTCGCATCAATTCGCATGTGTCAGTTGCTACTAACAGCTCTGTTAAGCTAATGCAACAAACTGCTGTCACTGTAAAACTTAACTGTACGATGCACCTTTCTTTAAGGCTTAGCTGAGGAATGTTCTCTTTAATGAACAATTCAGCCGAATCTCTTTTCAAACTAACCGCCGGAGGATCCACTTGGAGAAATATCCCACCGCCATTACTATCGAAATCTACTTGGTACAGCAATAGCATTCCTCCTGTGGTTAGAATGACTAATTGTCTAGAGTCAGGTTTCCAAACGATGAGTTTATTAGCACCATAACTTAACATAGATTCTAAGTTTCGTCGACTGTAAACAATTGGTATCAAAGGATTCGCATACCAAATACCCAAGAAATCAGAACCGATAGCAGCTAATAATATTTTAACTGCATCAAAACTGATGTGTTTAATGGCTTCACTTTCACCAGGCAATGCCAAATTCACAGATTTAGGCCAACCAATTGGAAAGTACATGACGTCTTCTCTCGTGCTGCCGTGCCAGTTCTAGAACAAAAAAAAAAAAATATTTAATTTAACACAAAGGATTTCTTATATTCTGAATTTTAATTACTTTGCTGTTTAAGTAACTAGTTAATTATGTGCTTAAACATTTCAAATTATTGCGTAAAATTGATTTCTTTTATTAAATTATCACAATCCATTGAATACGAAAACGAAAACATCAGCGTTAAGGGTTCCCGTAAATATTTTCTTTCTGAATAAAATAAAAATTCTACCCGTAGCGCAAAATAACATTAATGAAAAGAAAAACTCTTGTCGCGCTCGTTTTTTTCCCCCACTAAATGGCCAAGCAATGTTGCCAGATACAAAAATTTCGGATACGACACTAAGGTGATTGAGACAACGAAACTGCGCCTATATTCTCTGGCGTGGCAGAGAAATTAATTTTTTAATTTCATGAATTTTATAACTTTGTAAATTATGCACATATACAATATTACGGTTTACTTAATATTTATATGTATAAACATATATGAATATGTGTATAATTTATAAAGCTTTAAAATCCGTTATTAAATTAACTGCTTCCCCAGGCTTGGGAATGTAATCACGGCCGCATTGTATTAATCACCGAAATGCTTTCAACAATTTAGTGTAATTTACGATTTTGATCGCTTCAATTGAAAATGGAAATGATTTGAATCCCAATAACTTTTTTAGAATTTTTTAATTAAAAAATTATATTTTTAATTTAAATTGAATTTATTGATTATAAAACTTAATTTTTTAACCTTTTAAAGATTTGTAAAGGAATTTCCAATGTGCAGAGTTGCTTAACTTTACAATATATTCGTTTAAGCGAAAATATGGAAAATTCATTATTATTAGACTAAATATAGTAAAAACATCTAAAATTAACCGTGTTGGCAGAGAACACTTTGAGCCATAAAATCGAATGTTATAAAGCAACTTGAAGGCTTTCGAAGTTTTCACTCAAGCGGTGGGAAGAGATTTTTCTAACAATAAAGAATTCATGATGTGATTTCAGTAATTTGTGAGCCTGTCATGCGAGGATTTTAATATTTTAATAATGTTCTAGAATAAGCTCTTTGTTACAATAGACAGACAGGCTATCTAATGCGAATCGATTCTTTTATTCAAGCTGGTAAAAAGTATATTTACATCTATACTGTATTATGTACGAGAATAGGTAGGTTTCATTTTTGAGTTATAAGTTTTTTGCTTTGCATACGCAGAAACGCTCTCTCACATCTCTCAAATCACACGGAAGGTAAGCAGCTTACGTTTTGCGTTAAGATTGGTTTTCGCTGTTAATGTTTATAAGAAAGACAGAGTTGCTTAGAGTTGCATTTATAAGCGAAAACAGCTGTAAAAAGAAAATAAGACTAATTTCAAATAAAATTGTTTACTTACCAATAGATGCATCAAAACAAAAAATTTTAGACCTATGAAAGAGTACTATAGCAATTTTTTTGTTGCTTTATATTTCACTTTTCTAAAAAATACTCTTAATCCGCCTTCTTTTGTATCTGTACCTTCTTTTTTTTTTTTTTGTCAAGTATTTGAAATTGTAAAGATTGCTTCATACATAGTAATATGCAGATGTTATATGAATACTTTATAGAATCTTTGTTTATATGAAACTTTGCAACGCTGTATCTCTAAAAGAGAAAAAACATAAATGTGGAGAGATCGCTTATTTTATATATCATCAAGTGTGCATCAAATTTATATTAAAGTCAATGTGAATCTGTAAAAAATGGAAACTAACCCGGAAAATCAACCGCTGCAACAACAAAAGGACATGCTTCCACGTCCATTTAAATTATAAGTATCATTTTTGTTGTGTAATAATTATCATCAAACAAAAGTTGTAATGCTTTATTTTATTACAGCCCATCAAATTGTTAGCTTAACCGGCATTAGTTTCGAAAGGAAAAGTATAATAGTAAGTTGTTTTAAATGTATTAATAAAAGTAGTTAATTTTTATATATGTATTTTCAAATAAATAGGGCGCCGTGGAATTAACTATAGTTCCAAACAATGAAAAAGTTCGTATAATACGTTTAAATTCCAAGCAATGTCGCATTTATCGGGTATTATTAAACGATGTTTGCGAAGCTGAATTTGTATATTTTGATCCCTATCTGGATATATCACAAGGAGATGTCAAAACGTAAGTGTTTTCAGTAAATTTTATGTTGTAAATATTTTGCAAACTAAGTCTGCAACGAATATAATTTATTGCGTTTTGTCCATTCCTTACATATAGGCGCTCATTAGATACGATCTCTAAGAATCATCTAGCGGCAGCTCAGAAAACTGACCCCGATGTTAATGCTGGTGAATTATTTATACAAATACCACCAGAGGGTTATCATATGATACAGGAGGGTCGTGGCTTACGTATATGTATAGAATTTTCATTGGAAAATCCTCAAGGTGGGATACATTTTGTTATACCGCCTACTACTGAAGACGATAACCAGCCCAACAGCGCTCATATGTTCACCTATGCTTATGAGAATTCTACGCGTTTATGGTTTCCCTGCGTAGATAGCTTCGCAGATCCTTGCACATGGAAATTAGAATTTACTGTCGATAAACATCTGACGGCTGTTTCTTGCGGCGAACTGGTTGAAGTAGTCATGACTCCCGATCTGAGACGAAAAACTTTTCATTATTCACTTACGGTACCAGTATGTGCTCCCAATATTGCTTTGGCTGTAGGACCGTTTGAGATTTATGTGGATCCTCATATGCATGAAGTAACGCATTTCTGTTTACCACAATTATTGCCTTTGTTGAAAAATACTGTGCGTTATTTACACGAGGCCTTTGAGTTCCTCGAAGAAACACTATCCACACGGTATCCATTCACTTGCTACAAACAGGTTTTTGTAGATGAAGCGGATGCTGATATCAGTGCTTATGCTACTATGAGTATAGCTTCGGTTCATTTACTGCATTCAATAGCTATTATAGATCAAACCTACATAACCCGTACGCTCATGTCACGAGCAATTGCTGAACAGTTTTTTGGTTGCTTCATTACTTCTTATCGATGGTCCGATACTTGGCTGGCCAAAGGTATTGCCGAATATTTGTGTGGCTTGTTTTCGCGTAAATGTTTCGGCAATAATGAATATCGCGAATGGATACAAAAAGAATTGGCTCGCGTAGTTAAATATGAAGAAAAATATGGTGGCATAATATTGGATTGTAGTCAACCACCGGCACCATTGCCTGTAAGCAGTACAAATCCTTCGGCTTCCAGCGGGAAACAACAGGAAATTGTACATTATTTCCCTATAAAGAGTCTTCATACAGTTTCGCCAAAATATGTGGAAGCAATGAGACGTAAAGCTCATTTGGTTATTAGAATGCTGGAACATCGTATAGGTCAAGAACTCCTAATACAAGTTTTTAACAAGCAATTGGCTCTGGCCACAAACGCAGCCGGCACCAAAATTGGTTTAGGGCTTTGGTCCCATCTACTTATCTCCACCAATATTTTTATTAAAGCTATTTTTACAGTCACCGGTAAGGACATGTCGGTGTTTATGGACCAATGGGTGCGGACCGGAGGTCACGCTAAGTTCTCATTAACTTCAGTATTCAATCGCAAACGTAACACCATTGAATTGGAAGTACGTCAAGATTTTGTTAATCAGCGCGGCGTCCGTAAATACAATGGACCACTATTTGTACAGCTGCAGGAATTAGATGGAACATTTAAGCATACGCTACAGATAGAAAATACAGTGGTGAAGTCGGATATAACGTGTCACTCGAAAAGTCGACGTAATAAAAAAAAGAAGATCCCTTTATCTACAGGCGAAGAAGTGGATATGGATTTATCAGCTATGGAGTAAGAAAATAATTTCCAAAATACATGTAAATAAATAAATAAATAAATAAATATATTTTTCCCAAAGTGACTCACCTGTACTTTGGATACGTCTTGATCCAGAAATGATATTAATACGCGACTTGAATATAGAACAGCCAGATTTCCAATGGCAATATCAGTTACGGCATGAACGTGACGTTACAGCACAATTTGAGGCCATTAAAGCGTTAGAAAAATATCCCACCAATGCTACCAGATCTGCTCTAACTGATACCATTGAAAGCGAACAATGTTTTTATAAAGTTAGATGTGAAGCAGCGCACTGCTTAACTAAGGTATAATCTTGTGTTATATAATTAATTGATCTTCAATCGCTTTTAATGCATATCTATGCAGGTTGCTAATCAAATGGTTACACAATGGAGTGGTCCGCCTGCTATGTTAAATATTTTTCGAAAATTCTTCGGTTCATTTAGTGCTCCGCATATAATAAAACAAAATAATTTTGCTAATTTCCAATTGTATTTTTTGCAAAAGGTTATACCAGTGGCCATGGCTGGTAAGTAATTCATTGTCTTTCAAAAAAGTATTGTTTATTTCAGCCGCATTTTTCAGGTTTGCGCACATCGCATGGCATTTGTCCGCCAGAAATTATGCGTTTCTTATTCGACCTTTTCAAATATAATGACAACACTCGGAACCATTATAGCGATGTCTACTATAGATCGGCTTTGGTAGATGCTTTAGGTAATTCAATAACTCCCGTGGTATCAGTGGCCTTAAGGGGTACACCTATTACCTCCGATAGTTTGTCGGCTGATGCAAAGTATGTCGTAATTGATTAATAAATTTCTAGAAATTTGTCTAAAATTGTATTCGAATTTCTTAGACTTGTTCTTGAAGAGGTAACTCGATTATTAAATCTCGAGAAGCACTTGCCTTCGTATAAATATATGGTTTCCGTCTCTTGCTTAAAAGTTATACGTAAACTACAGAAATGCGGCCATTTACCTTCCTTACCGAAGATCTATCGTTGCTACGCTGCATATGGTCAATATTTAGACTTGCGCATAGCTGCTATGGAATGCCTGGTCGACTTTGTTAAGGTTGACGGGCGTTGGGAGGATTTAGATCATTTAATTACTCTATTGGAAACAGATCCCGATCCTGCGGCTCGTCATGCTTTAGCTCAGTTATTAATTGATAATCCACCCTTTACCAAAGAAAGTAAAAGTCCACGATTGGATCGTCTCGAATTGGTAGAGAGATTATGGCGCAATATGAAGTAAGTTTTAATAACATATCTCAAGAAGATTTACTCTACAGTAGGTACAAATCTACAGCAATAAATTGGCTTACGATACTAAATTACGCTGCGATATGGTTGATTTATACTATGCCCTATACGGTAATAAGCGTCCACATTGCCTTCAATCGGCAGAGATGACAAATATGTATAAAGAATTGAAAGAAGCCTCCAATAAAAAGTCAAGTTCATCTTTAACGCCGTTGATATCGTCGAGTATTGGGACAAGCGCAGCGGTAACGACTTCTCATACAGTAGTTACAACGCATATAACGACCACTGCACCAACTCCGCCAGTGGATGTTAAAATTACTCATGTCTCGGATTCTATAGAAGATAGTGAACATAAATTTTTCCCTAGCGCGAACGGCAACAGCAATAATAACAACAGCAATATAAGTAATAACGCCAAGCGCACGGCCAGTGAAGCTTTTGAGACAACGGATGACCTCGCAAAAATTGAAACTAATGAAGAGATTTCCGCGGCGAACGAACCCATTAAGAATGAAACTTATGACGGTGACGGCAAGTTGGAAGTGAACGCATCGACAAGCAACGATGCTTATTCAGCAACGGAATCTAAAAAGTTGAAAAATGAAATTTACGAAGAAGATGAGAACTCTGTAACAATCGTAGATGTATCCGAATCTACAATTGGTCGCATGGATAGTAGTTTCGATTCAACTAAACCCGATAATGACTTTAAGCATAAATTGGACAACATTTCGAAGGTAGATCAGTTGAGTAGTTACTTAATTGAATTAAAAAAAAAAAACCATAAAACCCTCTTCCCTCTCTGATATTTTTAGAAAAAGAAGAAAAAAGATAAAAAGAAACATAAACACAAGCATAAGCACAAGCACAACAAAGATAAAGACAAGAATAAAGATGAACGTGAGCGTAAAGAAAAGAAAGACCCGAGCATTTCCCGCCTACAAGCTAAAGAGGCTACGCCTGAAACACTTAGCTCAGCTGACAGCAGCAATAGCAACAGTAATCCGCCATTTAATTTTCAATAGCAAAGGTTTTTTAATCATTCTATTAAATTTGAATCATTTTTATTAAAAAAGTAGTCGCAATAATGTTCTCGCTTGCGACTTAACCCCTTTTCGGTCTTCTGCAATGTCTGCTCACTGCCACTAAAGAAGACACAATCGTCTAGTCGTGTAAAAGACGGAGCCAACATGTCCCTTAGGTATATATAATTTTCCATAACAGTTTATTTATTTCAATAGATTAACATACCATTACATGTCTCTAGCCGTCTCTCAAAAGCTAGCGGTACGTTTATTTCAGTCCTTACGGAAAACTTATCAAATTTCCTACACTGCATATATATATATATATACTTTTTTTTTTTTTTTTTTTTTTCTTAACATAAAAGGCTAAAAGCTGTTAATATTATATACTCTAGCATTTGGGCGAGTTTTTACATTAGCATGCGCTATAAATTATAACTTGAACAGGTTTACCTATTGTGTGATCCCTTTTACGTATTGTTTTTTTTTTTTTTTTTTTTTTTTTTTTTTTTTTTTTGTTTTGACTTTTGCATACTGATTAACAAATTTCAATGTTTTGTAAAATAATAATATCAAAAGAAAATTTTTGAAATATTTGACAGTACATCGGTCCCGATTGCCTCGCTCGCGGACTCATAATTAGCAAATACATTCACTTTCTACCCTGTTTTTATTCCAATTTAGCTTTCATATTTATATTTATATATACATGCATATATACATATGCATACATACATAAGCATACGTACGTTAATACATACGTATACATATATATATATATATATATATATATAGATATATAACAAAAATGAATTTTCGGAAAACTGAATTCGAGTAAAACCAAACTAGAAAGTAAATAAATTTGATAATTATAAGTCTGTCAGTGAGTCAATTGGGCAGTTGCGCTCTTATTTCTTAATAGAAATTTTGTGCCGACAGTATCTCTTCGATAAAGTGCATCCAAAATTAAGCCGGTAGCCTTATGTGAAAACGTGTCCTCTACGAATAGATAAAATTCACAATCACAAATTCTTCGGAAAGTAATTTTATAGAAAAATATTTATTTTGTTTTAAATGTTCAGTTTTAAAGCAATGCAGGAAGGACATGGCGACAAATAAAGATTTGTTTTTTTTTGTTTAATAAAATTTTGTATGTTTTCCATGAACTTAATATTAGCCAAAAATTTATGAAAAACTTCTAAAGATAAAAAATATATTGTATGTGTGTTAAATATATGTATATATATATAAGGCTTTAACATTGAATGCCATAATCAATTTTTGATTTGCCCGTTAAAGGTAAACCAATGTTTATTTTTCTATAAAAATTCGAACAAACGATTGCGCGTCTGGAATTTTTAATTACTAACAAATAATTCAAAACATTTTTACACGTAATTTATTTAGTGTTAACGGGAACACGATCTGGCCTTACGAAAAATAGGAAAAAACATTTCACATGCTATATAAGAGGTTCGATGGAACATCTTTGATCTTGAATAGCACAAAAGGTAATCGGCAAGAAGACAGATCATCACGACCAGTCTGTTGAACTAGTAATATTTCTAATGTTTGTGTAAATCTTTTATATGTATACCTATACCTTATACCTTATTGAACGACTTTGTGTCATCCCTTTAAAGCTTCCATTTTACAATAGAATTCACGTGGTTTTTCGATGTGCATTAAAAGGCAAACATTTTATTATTTACTGGAGCACACGAAAACAGTAATAACCTGAAGTTTCAAGGAGTAGTGGTGTTGCTCTATCAATCCAGCCGGATAAGTTCTTAAGCAGGGATAAATGTATGTTTAACTATTATTGATTTGTAAATTGGAAAGGATAGGAATCCCTCTCTAATTAAAAGGGTTAGTTCGGCATTAGGAAATCTTCCTTACAAGCAGAATCATGCGAGATTGCTTGGCGTTAAGAGGCTGCATTCAAAGCTGTTAGGATTCCCCGGTTACGAGATTTGTCCGCTAAAAGCGTCGGGCGATTATCGGCCATAGGCAACGGAATGCCATCTTCAATGCTAGTCCCGTACAAACTCAGCTCAAAGACTTGGTCCATTCGGATGCAATGTTCCTTAAGATGCAATAATTACCGTTACGAGTATGTCCTTTCTGTGAAAAGCAAAAGCTGTCCGACCGAAATATAATAATTGTTAGCTGTGAGATCAATCTGGACCGTCGACGTGTTAAGAGTATTTCATGTGCTTGACACAAACACATAAAACACGCACCTTTTAAGAACAATGAATGTAAAAAAAAAAATAAAATATATATACAAGCGACAATCGGATCGCTTAAAATAGGTACATATAATAGGTTAACCTTGCCCGTTTATCAACTTGCTGCAATATGATTCAGTTCCATAGAAGAAGTCATCATCGATATAGAAACAACTTATTCTTTAAAGAATTAAGACAGGAATTAAGACAGGAAGAGGGAGGAAAGTGATTTTCGGCTTCGGTAGTCATATATATATATATATATATATATATGACATATATATATATATATATATATTATATATATATATATATGACTATGACTAGATTGTTATTGTTATAATCAGAAAACTGTTGAATAAGTTATGATAATTATATCTGATATTTCGTCTCGGAATGAATATATATATATATATATTATATGTATATATTATATATGATGACAAAATAGATCTAAGATCCATTATAATAAGAAACGATGTACGAATATACGATATTTGAAATCATATTTTTACACGATTTGGCAGCAATTTAATAAAAAGTACAAACTAAAACTTATATTAAAATTTTTCGCCGATTTTCCATATATATATATATATATTTTTTCTTTTTTTTAAGAGAAAAAGTGCTTTTAATCTGGAAAAAAAATTTTTTTTTCAATCACACATTATTCGCCTAGTGCGATGACGGCTGGAAACAAGTGAAGAAAGAGAAAGAATAAAAGAAATAGTTGACTGGTGGTCGCAACCTAGTGGATGTATACCCAATCTGACTGAGTACTCCATACTCTGTAGCTGCGACCGAAGTAAACTTTATCGCACTGAGATTTGAACGCGCGAACGCTCAGTTGGTTGGTCGCGATTCCTCCCTACTCGGATGCTCATGATATAACAAAGAAATGCATAAGGATTAGCTCTTGCACTAGTTAAAAAGTCTCATTCGAGAGGATTCTGCCCGCGAGAGGATGCCTGATTACTTCTGTGCAAGCAAGTTTAGGTACATAAATTTTTCTGTGAATAAAAACTTATGCACCAGCGTCGTAAATATGATGAACTTGCTCCGAGATGTATAATAATACATCAGGAAGACGGTGACGGTTCGGTGAGTTGCAGGAAGCTAAACAAGCACGGCTTCAATCCAAGCATTTTCTAGACTATCCGTCCGATTTATTTAAAACAAATTTTTCGCCCCATCTCATGAAAAAGTTCCATTTCTATATTTTTTTTTTTTTTTTTTTTTTTTTTTTTTTTTTTTTTAACATATCGTGATAACTTTTATTTTCTTTTTAACTTTTCGCATATTTAACGTACATAGATGTAAAATTCTAGATATTAAAAAACTAAATCATTTTCGTTGATTTTTATCATTTTGTTTTTTTTTTTTTTGTTTTTTTCGTTTTTTTTTCTTTTTTGGTCGAGAGAAGGAATTCGTTTGGCAAATGTATGTAAATATAAAACTAATTAAAGAGACAAAAAGATACAATTAATTTAATACGTATAGAAAGAAACATATAATAAATTTTTATTAGTTAACGTGTTTGTTGTTGTTGTTGTTGTATATAGTGCATTTAATACTTTATTTAAATTAGTTACAAACTTTTATTTACTATTTTTCTCGTCTTTTTTTACGACTTCCGTTTTCATCCTTTCATTTTTTTCTTCGCTGGCGTTTGCTCCTAAAATTTTAGTTTCATTTTCATCGCGGGGCCGACGTTTTTGATCACCGGCTGCAGCCGCTAATGGTTTTAAATAGGTTACGGTGGCACTTTGTGGCTCAGACGGTGAGGAGATAATTTTTACCGATGGTTCAGAGGCCCGTCCAATAAATGAACGCGTGGCGAACTGTTGCTGTTGCTGTTGTTGTGGTTGTTGCGAATGATGTTGACGTTGTGGCCGTGCTTGATGATGTTGCTGGAGTTGCGCGAAACGCATTAATTGCTCATAGTTGACCGGCAAAGCGGGCGGTGGCTGATTACGAAATTCTGGATGATCCTTCACATATTGCTCGTAAGGTACGGGTATGGGTACAGGCACTGCCGTTACGGGGTAACCAGCATCTACTAAAGCCTGAAATTCGGCTTGCGTTAAAGGCTTGCCGCCAGGTTGTGGTAGATGCAATTGTTTTAAGTCCTCTATAGTTTTTGGTTTATTGCCATTAGCAATGGGTCGCGAAGCTGTAACAATACCGGTACCTTGCGACACGTATATACTGGACTGTGATGGCGAAGTTCCGGGTAACGTATATTGACGATAATCGGTTGGCGGCTGTTGTGCATATTTAGTAGATGCTGCTGCGGTAGGTTGTACAGTGGGCGCGGGAACTGGCAGCTGGCCAGATCTATGCGGATCAGGTGGGCTGGGATAGAATTGCGGGTGTCCAGTTAAGGCAGCTGCATTTGGTTTTTCAATTTCGTAAAAAATTGGCTGAGCATATTTAGTGCCTATTGGATAGTTTAAGTCATTCTTTAGGGGCTTGTTGGGAAGAGGCGTGGTAATAAGTTTAGTGCCATATTTAGAGCGATGTGGCTTTGGCCGTCCGGCTGGTGTGGGTGTTGGTTCTTGATAGAAGAATTGCGAGACATGTATTGGTGGCTGCCTTGTAGAATGTGTTTGCAGTTGTGGCTGCTGTGCTGGCGGCTGCGAATGTTGTTGTTGCGGTGGATATACTACTGGCCCTAATTTCTTAGCATCGATTATCTCTTGTGGCACTTGTACCGGATAGTTACCAAACTGATACACAGAAGGTAGAAAAGGTTGATTATCGTGCGGCCCTAAAGTAGTGACATAAGATTTTCCCGCTGCTACATGAGGTCGTATTAAACGAGGTTTCGGTAGAGGAGCAACTGGTACGGCTGTAACAGGATGCCGATGATTGACCACAGCCGATGGTTCATTCGTATTGTCTACAATTTGCACCGGAGCAACATGTGGCTTATTGTTGGCCAACAATTTTTCAATTTCATTTTCCAGCGACGATTTCGCCAACGGATGATTGGGCAGGGTTTTATAACTAATTTGTGGCTGATAGTAAGCGATCTGCGGAGGCAATTGCGGCGGGGCTTCCGGCTCAGGTATATGTTTCGTTGGCCCATTACCTTGTGGAGACGGCAAGGGCAGGTACTTGGGTCCTGTGATTTTATTATGCTGCGGTATATATTGCAAGTATTCAGGATGTTGACTGATATCAGGCTCCGCATCGATCCTTTGTCGATAGCCGCCTAAGCCTTGAACTTTTTGTGATGCAGATGCTGCCGCTGCCGCGGCTTCTTGTCTTCGATACTGATCTTCTTGTAGAGCACGAGCTTTTAGTTCCGCTTCAAGAATTTTCAAAAATTGCTCTTCTGGTATAATTTGTATGGATTGCTCTTGCGGTTGTTGCTGATGTTGTTGTTGTTGTTGTTGTTGATGATGATGATGTTGCTGTAAGTGTTCTGGCGCCAAATGGTAGGGCAATTGCGGTTGATATAAATGTGAACGGGCATGAGTAAGTATCGGTTGTTCAACGGCAACGGCATAGCGTTGTTCGGCTTCTTCAACTTGACCGGCAGCTGCTTGGGCTCTTGCTGCTGTAGCGCTTAATTTCTTGCTTTGCCCTGGTAAGGATTTACTTTGCAAAATTTTAGGCTGACGACTGGCCAAGTCTTGAAGATAGGCAAAATGTTGTATCTGTTCAAAAAAGAATTTGTTTAAGTTTTTTTTTTTTTCTTTTTTTTTTTATAAATACACAATAAGTGCTGTTTCTATAACATCATCAATGACCTCCATAGACATACAATAACACAGACAATTATGTGTAATAGTCATGTATGTATGAAAGAAAAAATCACAACAAACAGACAACGAAACCATAGAATTAAGTTAACTTGAAAGATTAACTGCACCCTCAACACCTTTGGCGCGGTTGCAACAACACTAATTTGTGAGAATCTCATGACATCTTAAAATAATATGCCGCAATAGTTACATTATTCTCTAAGAAAAACAAAAAAAAAAATGATTTTTTTTTTTTTTTTCATTTTAAACGAAAGAAAAAAGAATTGAGTTAAATTTTCATTATTGTATAACGAAAATAACAACAACAATACCGATAATAGCAACAACAACGGCAACAAAATCAACGGCAGCAATAGTAAAAAGCTGCTGGCAGCTGCTTTTTGTTTTTGGTATGGAAAAAAACGAAACATTACAATGGTGTTCAATTGAGTTACGACAAACTTGTAAAACTCGTCAAGGAATGAATGACTGACTATACGGGGTATGCAAAATCTTTAATTCTCACTATTGTCATCATCATATGCTGGAAAAAGCGAAAGATAGAAAGAAGCAAAAAAAAAAAAAACAGAAGGAAACTCAACAAAGACCCTTCAGTTGACGAATGCTTGAGGGCAAAGACCGTAAAAATTGGGTAACGACTAAGGCAAGAAAACTTTCTTCCCACACATTTTTTTTTTTTTTTTTTTTTTTTTTTTTTTTTTTTTGATTGTTTACCCAGTATGATGTTGAAAGCGAAAACTATGCTTCGCAATTATTTAAACATTAAATAATAAATTTTCCTTGTTTTTTGTTTGAGTTTTAAATTTTTTCAACCGAAGTAATTTTTTTGTTGTTTTTCTTTTTTTAAGAAAAATTATTGTTAATATTTTTTAAATTGAATTATATGTTAATTGTTTGTTATTTTTTGGTTTCTTTGTTTTATTGTTATTATCATTTTCTTTCAAATTTACACATAATTAACTTTAATCGCTTGTAATTTTATTTATTTTAGATACTTTGTTTTTTTCATAATTTTTATAAAAAAAAAAAAAAACAAAAAATAATAATAAAAGTTTTTCCCTCTTTAACAAAAAGAGTTCTTTTTTATTCTTTTAATGTTTATATGAATGTGTGTGTGTGTGTGTATGTGTGTAATATGTATGCTTCTCAAGACTAAATACTTTAAACTTACATTATATACACCCTGTATTCAATAATGTATTTGCTGTTTCCCCCCTGTGCATATATTTTAATGAAAAGGTTTGCAAAAAAAAAAAACAATTACTTTTTACAATAAATTTGAATTTTTAAAAATTCTTGTAAACACTATGAAGTATCACGTCCCATCATTAAATACCCTACATCATCTTACACTTATTCATAGAGTAACTTTTTAACATAAGGCATTATATGGGAGGAATGGACAAAAAAGTGATCCGAATTGAATCATTTTTAATAGTGTTCGTCCACATCAGTATACCAAACGCACATACAACACAAGAAAACAAGATGGACAGACAAGCTTACATCGATTCAGAATTAGATGAGATGAGTTTATCTCAACTCTTTCCGTATGGTGCATATATCCTCACTAACTTAATATACCCTACAAGCTACAAGTGGTCTAACGTATAATGAAAGTCAATTTAAAAGATCTCTTCATAAATTCTTGGTTTTACTTTTATGGTTAAGTGTGCGCTCACGGGTTACGATATATCAGAAAAATGAAAGACTTAAGTCACAAACTTGATAAGCCATCCACGAGAATATTTAAGAAATGAAATCTAAAACTAAATTAATGCAATTTATTGAGAAAGGTATAAGAGATGTAATGCCTGGATCATAACATCCTAAAAAGTTAACTTCTTAAAGATGGCTGGAGGGCGGGTAGGCAGGGGGGGAGGGAACAAGTTTTCGAGGATCCATTGAATTTCGAAAACGTTATGGCATTGCTGACATTCTTCCAGGCAAGTCCATGCAAATATTAAAAATGTTGTGATCGTTGTTAAATATAATAAAATTTATACATTTTCTCGAATTATAACAATAGTTTCATTTGATTTATCTTTTTTTTATCGCATGTTTTTTTATATTTACTAAAAAAAAAAAAAAAAAAAAATCAGTAATTTTTCCAAAAATACATGGCTTTAGCATTAACTATTTATGAACGTCTCCCCGTTTATATGTGCTTGCGTAAAACTATGAATAAAGAAAGTAATCCTTTTTTCGGGTACTTTTCCAAGAGTAGTTTAGTTTTACTGCTATTTGCGAGGCCGTTGATAAGTGTCGAGCATGTTTGCTTTTAAATATGATGTCTGGCCGGGGGTCATTCGGGAATATGAGTAAGAAGCCGGTGCGGTTGATTTCTTTTTTATTGTCGATAAGATTGAGAGTGTGCAGAAGGCCCTTGTGTAACCAAAATTCTACCAATGAGTTAATAAAATCATTCGGTTTCACCCTGAGATTTTTGATAATTATAAGCGCGTTTGTAAACAAATCACACCATTTGATTTATACAAAGTTTCGCTTCTTTTCCATCTCATTTCCCGGTGGTAGTAAGAATTCGAGTAATAGACGAACGAATAGACGGATATTCTCATGCTAATCTTTTTTTTTCACGTCTTCTATCGAGTTTCAAAGATATTTCATATTTCCTGCATTAATTAATATAAAAAAAAAAAGATATGAGAAAAAGCGAATAAAAGCACATTGGATACCCTCTACTACTTCGCTTAATATAAAGTCTTCGAAAAAGTGTTTCAATTCGAGCGATCTTGAAGAGGGCTCGTCCTTGGACCACAACATCAAATGTCATCAAAATGTCTCAAAAATTACAAACATAAGGATAAAAAATAGACACATAGACAGACGGATAGACGGACAGACAAGTTTAAATCGATTCAGAAAGTGACATGATAGAAGATGGGCCTACCTCAGGTCATTCTGGATGTAACAACGATCGGCACAAACTTAATATACTCTTGTACCACAAAAAGTTTACAGTATAATGAATAACTTAAGCTCTTTATTTATTTATTAAGTCATTTCATGTGTCGAAATGAAATATATTAATATATATATATTAATAACCTGAACGGCCGAGTCGGCAAAAGCTCTCGGCTGACAATTCAAAGATCGTAAGTTCAAATCTCAATTGCGGAAGAGTTTTCAATAAAGCCTTAGATGCTACTTCTTTACGATTTTAATCTTAAGCTTTATTTCTTGGGCTAAATTAATTAATAGTAAAGTATATTACGTTTGTAAGAGTTAAGTCATTTACTCCGTATGAAATTTATAAATTTCGTTAGGATTTTTTTTTTTTTTTTTGCTTTCAAATCATAGAGCGCGTTACCTCAATTCAATCAAGCATTAAATTATATGTCAATTATTTGAGATATTTTCACAATTCCCATAAAATCCATATATAGTCAAGGCCGTCATCCTATCCGTAATCTAAAGTTTGTTATGATTATCTCTTAATATAAAACATAACAAATGTTATAAAATAAAAATAAATATAAATGAAAATCATTATAAATTTACGATTCAGTGCACTGCACAGCACTGCTTTGCCTTACGTTATGGTTATTGTCAGGTAATATTTAAAAAAAAAAAAAATTAAATAAATAAATAAAAAAACTTAATAATTTATTTGTCATAACACGAATATTAGCAAATTAAACCATATTTGGCGATTGCATAACATCCTTGCCTCTACACTAAATGAAAATTTCAAATTTTCTAGAAAACTTTTAACTAAACAAAAACAACAAAAATAGTAATAGTAATAGTAATAGTAATAATAATAATAACAACAACAAGATTTTCTCATTTTTGTTGTTTTGATTGTGATTACAAATTACAACAATAATAACAAATGTTTTTGTAATAGCTAACTAACTAACAATTATAAAAGTATTCCTATTTGCACATTCGCATACACACACACACACACACACACATAAATAAATAAATACATATAAATAAATACATATGTACATAAATACATATATACATATATTTAAAGAATACATACATATATATATATATATATATATATATATATATATATATTATGCTTAGTTACAAGGAGTGTTATACGAGAGTATGGATGGTTAGAAGAGGAAGAGTTATAGAGTGTTTTGGAAAAATATATATATATATATATATTATGCTTAGTTACAAGGAGTGTTATACGAGAGTATGGATGGTTAGAAGAGGAAGAGTTATAGAGTGTTTTGGAAAAACAAGTCACGACACAAAAACAAAGCTTTATGATAAAAATTACTTGTATCATGTATTGTATGATATTAAAGCACAATAATACATAAACAACAAAACCAACAAAAACAACAACAGTAACAGCATCACAACATCAATAGTATTAACAAAAAAAAAAAAAAAAAAAACAGCAGCAAAGAATAAAAAATAAATTTGTTTTTGTTTTTTTTTTTTTTTTTTTTGCATCAAATTGTTGTTGTATGTATATGCGTCTATCTGTACCTTTGGCATCCACAAAAATACAATCATTGAATGAGTGCTGGTATCAATAAATTATGCGCCACCATAAGCGAAAAGATATCTTCTGCCAGCAATAACATACGCAGCTGAAATGCTGATGGGAAAATCGTTTAAAGCAAAATTTATTATAATAACTAACGCCAGTAGTTAGCTTTGCTTTTTCGCTTTTCAGTTTTCCGATATTTTCGGCTTTTCGGCATATTCGCTTCTCTCGTTCATCGATTTTTTCTCTTGTTTTCTATTTTGTTTTGTTGGTCTTCTTTTCAACTGTTTAATTGACTCATTAACCTTTTTAGTATGCCACTAAGCATGTATTGACAGTCCTGACATGACAGTGTTTATTGCATAGACATTTGATTGAATTTTTTTTTTCTCTGTCTTTTCTGGCTTTTGCTACTCTGTTACTGGTGCTTTTGCTGCTGCGGCTGCTGCTGCTGCTGATGATGCTGCTTATGATGATGATGATACTGCTGCTGTTTTTGTTGTTACTTTATAATTAATGTTAAAAGCGTTTTTTGCACTCACCTCTTGACTTTGTTCCAGTAGTTGTGTACTATGCGGTCGTATAGTGGCCGGATAATTTCTCAATTGTGCCGCAACTGTAGCTGCTGCCTGTGCTTGTTGTTGCTGCGATTGTTGTTGTTGTTGCTGCTGCTGCTGCTGATGTTGCTGCTGCTGATTTTGTGCATGCTCATCCGCTTGTGGTCGTATAAGAAATTGTCTTGGATTTGCCGCATACACCGTCTCTTGTCCATTCTCGGGATCGTCAGCGTTGGTATCATCCGCACCGTTACCGCTACTATCTGAACGACGATGATTTGCATAGACGGGTGCATTTTTAGTGTCTTTTGTTTGTCTTTTATCTTTGGTGGCATCATTTATGGATTCTTTTGCAACAATTGTGGCCTCAGCTGCTGCTGCTACTGCTACTATTACTGGCGATGATGATGATGATGATGATGATGATGCCGCGGTAGCACCAGCTTCTCTATCACTAGTTGTGTCATCGGTAATTTGTTTTGTGGCTGTTAGTTTATTGGATTCATTCAATTCAGTGGCATATACATTTAAAATGCCTGCAATTGAAACCAAACAAAAAAAAAAAAAATAAAAAAAATAAACAAAGAAGAAAATGAAGCAGGAGAAGAAAAGAAAAAAAAATAAATAAACAAAATAAATAAATTAAATAATGAAATTACATGGAAATTACAGTTAATTTAAAAAAAAAAAAAACAAAAAAAAAAAAATTGTTTCCATTAATTACATAAAAACAATTAGATGAGACTTTCCGTTGCTCAATAAAAGAACCGTAAATAACTTTAGTTATATATTTTCCTTTATTGGGAATATTGTGTATAAGTGTAGTTTAAAGAAATATTCGAATAAATTTTATTCGAAATGCTTTATGCAAATAAGTTGCAGTCGGCAAAGGCCGGCTATTGAATAATTTTGATTGCTTCGTCTAATAGATTTGTTCTCATAATAGACTTTATATGAGAAGAAGTGTGCGGAAAATAGGAAAAAGTGATATTAAAGCACTATTATGTGCGTGTGTGTACTGTTTTTTTTTTTTTTTTTATGAGAAAATACTAAAACTTGGACTTTGTTATCATATAAAGGCTTAGTATATTCTAGACTACTAGTGTAGTCGAAGACTCTTTTAAGTTTTTGCGGATGGACTTTAGATAGATCTGTCTTTTATCATACCGATCTAATTTTATCTGTCCCTCTGTCCATCTTGTATTCTTGTGTTCAATCTACAGTTCGCAATTTTTATGATGTTTTCATGAATTGTGATACGCCGACGTGTGCTGCTCCAAGGACGAAAGCTATTGACAATGGTTCGGATCGGACCACTTTTTCGACCACTTCTCATATAAACTGATATTTTGAGAAGTCCTTTTATATGAATAACTGTAGTGTCGGATATTTAATGATGGGCCATGGGCCACTATAGTGCTAAATCTACTCATTCCGTTTTTCGCACAAATTTGCCATCCGTTTTGCCAAAGTATCCATCTCTCCGTCAATAATGCCATTTTAACTGCGATGCGTTGTCGAAAGGCTATCTTTCTCTCAAGACTATCACTAGAGATTTGAACTGATAATATTAAGTATATGTATATACAGAGATATTAGTTATTACATTTTCATCATCATGATTAATAGTAAAATTTACAATTGCAATGAAAAATGAAATAAATAAAATAAAGATTTATTTATTTAAATGATAGAGAAATGACCCGATCCGATCCGATTCAAGCAATCATCCTGGCGCTAAAACATGTCATGTTCAATGGAAAAATGCGTTAGGCGGACAGACGGACAGACGAACAGACATATATAAAACGATTCAGAAACTGGGTCTAAATTGGTCGGCTCTTTTGAATGTTGCATAAACGTAATACTGGGTCTTAGCGCTTACGGAGCAGAATATAAAACAGAGAAGAGCTTTTAAGAAATTTTTTACGAAAAATTTCCTTTAGAATGTTTCTTGCATAAAATTCAATCAAAAAACATTTATTCCCTTTTAATTTTTCAAAAATTTTACTACATATGTAATAAAATATTACGTGTCACTCACTCATCATTGAATTTGGATGGGTCAGCATTAGCTAACAGAGATCACAATTTTAAAATCTTAGATTAATTGACAAGTTCGTGGACAGAAAATGGATAAACTTCACAGAAGGACACGTTCCTTTAATATAGTTTCGCTTATACTTGAGAAAGTTGTTAAAGGTTGCACGCTACAGAGAAACAGTACCTTCTAGGTAGATCATGCCAGTTAAGAATACCTCAGAATAATTCAGATTTCAATTTACTATTTCATTTTTTGCAAGAATAGATAAACGGACGGATGGACGGATGGACGGAAAAAGCAAAAAAAAAAAAAAAATAGTCCAAACATGTGTATTCTGTCAAAATATAAATCTAATAATATGCGCCAATGCTTGCGAAGTGTTTTTATAAAAACACATTTCACTAGAAATCCGATATATTGCAGCAATCAAAACATAAGAAGCTACGAAAGCGTCAACATAACGTATCCGAGTATAAGCGAACGTTAAAGAGTCTAAAATCCATTGAGACTAATCTCTGCATTTCAATGCAAATGCGCACAAGTTAAATGACTGAGTCGATCAACTGGATTGCAATTTGCTCCGTAGGCTGAATATATCATATTTCCGAACACAAATCAACTGTTCTTGAGAAACGCTTATAATAATCTTGAGCAGCTACTTATTAATAGCAAAAGGCTATATAGGTCGATTTGCACTTATACTCATGTATGATAAGCATGTCTGCTAGCAATCACATAAACGAACCGCTGATATTCTTCTCCTTTCGTTAGACGTTCAGGTTGGGAGCAAGATTTAACTGAGAATATTTAAATGCGTTTGTGTGTATTGTTCATGATAATACCTCCACAGACCCACTCAACCCACTAAAATAATCAGAATTTTGAAACTAATAAAATTTCTTTTCGCGAAATGCATTGCAAAATGTTTTTTTGGAACAACATTTTTATTTTTTAATCGTTTATGTAATTACCGCCGTTTGCGATGACTTGTTGCCATCGTTCCTGCAAAAGTTCAACACCCCTGTTCAAAAAGTGGGATGGACGTGACTTAAAATATAACTCAAGGTGCGTTTGGACATCGGAAAAAAAATTTAAATTTTTATTTCGTAACGAATGCTCCAGTGACCTGGACAGATGGTAGTCCGACGGTGCTAAGTCTCGAGAGTATGCAGGGTGCGGTAGAAGTTCCCAGCCTAACTGCTTAATTTTCTCTTGAGGCATTGTGTTGTTGGAGTATCACACCTTTTCTGTTCACTAAAGCTGGTCTTTTTTCTATGAGTGCGGACTGTAACCGTTGAAATTGTGGACCATACAGGTCAGCAGTAACTGTCTCCCCAGCTTTCAATAATTCGTAATGCACTATACCGGAACAATCCCACCAAATACACAATAACACCTTCCTCAGGGATAGGGTTGGTTTAGGGGTTGGAAGAGGTCTCCTGTTTGCAGACAACCATTGTTTCGATCGCTTTATGTTATCATAAAGGATCCATTTTTCATCTCCAGTTACGATCCTAGACAAAAATCGATCTCTGCTTAGTCTGGTGAGCATGGAATTACAAATTGTTCGCCGAAGATCTTTATTGGCCTCAGACAACAGGTGTGGAATCCATTTACCTTTTCTATGTACCTTGCTAATTTCTTTTAAATGCCTTTGTACGGTGGTAGCCAGGTAGACCCAAGGCTTCTTGATAGTTCCTGTATAGTTAACCCTGTATCGGACTCCACTAGAGATTTTAAGGCGTCGTTATAATTAAAATAAAATAATTGATTAGTTATGGGTCTCTCTAATAGTTTGTTTGTGTTATCTTTAACAAATAGTTTGTGATCGTCTGACAATTACTTTAAGCGCTTAAAAACTGAACTGAACGTATTTCTTCTTCACATACGAACAATAGTAGCAGTCCTGAGTTCGTCTAGACCTTAATTCATTCGGAGTAAAAAATTGAATATAAAAATCTTGGACTAGGGAAGTGATTGCAAGCTCTTTTTCTATTCAATGTCACACTTCAGATTTAAGAACATTTCAGAAAAACAACATATTTTCTCTTTATGATCTTGCGGTACAAAATGCATTGCCTGCTAATAGTGTTTTGCATGGAAATTTCGAGCACTTTTTCAAGCTCTACGATAAGACTGTTTATGTAGCATGAATGTCTGCTGAATATTTGCAGCCTATTTGATTATTCAGAGCTGCTCCAATGAACTAGCGGATGTCTTTGGAAAGTGGCTTTATTCAGGAAGGAAAACGAAAAAGAATACTTTGCGATTATCTTGAAATACAATTTTTGAAAACGATATCTAGCATAATCCAGATAATTTTCATATTTATACCCATCACCGAAGGATGAAGGGTGTATTCGTTTCATTAAAGCGCTTGCAACGCCCATAAGGAAGCATCAGAGACCCCATAAAGCATATATATGCTTGCTTAGCATCAAAGTCTAAATCGATTTAAGCATGTCCGTCTATCCGTCAGTTCGTCTATCCGCCAGTTCGTCTATCCATCAGTTCGTCAATCCATCAGTTCATCTATCCGCCAATTCGTCTATCCGTTGATCCATCTATCCAGTGGTCCGTCTATCCGTCTATGGTCGTCCATTCGTGTAATATCTATTTTAAACATTCCGATGGCTGCGGAAAGCTATTGGTTTAAAATTTGGCAGAAACATTGGATGTTAATGGCCGTAGGTTGATGTTGAAAATGGGTCAAATCGGTTGCAGAACACGTCCGCAGAGCCACTGAACTGAACACTTCTGTAATTTCAAAACGTATAAAAAATTGGTTTTTTAGTCATTACGTGTAAACCATAGCAGATAAATGTACAAAAATTTTAACGCACATTCTATAGATGATACTGATATTGTAGTATCTGTACAAAAATGGAAAAAATTGACCACGCCTACCCTACATTATAGTGAAACAAAATTCACTTTTTTTTCAATACTTTATAACGCGCAGAAACAAGTTTCAAAAGACCCCATAAAGTATATAAATCCTTGGATAGTTTCAAATTTGTAGTGCATCTAAGAATGTCCATCTGTACGCATATCTGTCTGTTTGTCTGCGCAACAGTGTTGTGTTTGTGGTCAACATTCTTCCGTTAGCGAAAATGCAGATATCGCCTACAAGTTTGCAGGAGAATTTGGAAGGACTTAAACTTTTCCAAGGACACGCCCACAACGAATAAATAAAAAAAATCAGCCGCGTCAACTCCATATTGTAGAGCATGAAAATTTAGTTCTTCTACTGTTTTTTGTGTTTTTTAGGATAACGGTAATGGATATAAAAGATTCGATCACGACCGAAAATAATTTTCTTAATTGTTTTCATTCGATTTTTTTGCAGTATCTAGTTCAAGTTTTTTTTTTGGCCAAAAATTGACCCTTCTCCATTTAAAGACTTACCAATCCATCTCTCTAAAGGAAGAGAAATGATTTTTTCTCTCTTTTTCTTTGTATTCATATTTGGATTAATTAGACTGCGTGCCGCAAGGCCCGTGAGCGGGGCGCTGGCATTGCCATTTTTTTTCTTAATATTTATCCAAATAATGTTTTCCTTTTCAATACTTAAAATATACGTCTAATAGTCTACCCGGATGTTGTTATTCTACTATTCCAAAAAAAAAAAAAAAAAAAAAAAATTCGTTTGTTTTAAGCTGCTCTATAGTGATATAGACCAGATGTTGCAGCTAAGCGACCTTCCATCCATTCGATTTATGTTATACATCATAAATTGTTGGAACGTTCGATGGTCGAGCATGTTTTCTTATTAAAAAATTTTCCAATTAGAGGGTAAATTATTATGTCTAGCAAATTGTACGCGAAAGCAAATTCATTCAAGCAGATACTACTGCAAATTTCTGAGACTCTTAGACTCATTATCTTGTACGTAATGGTTGCATAAAGCTTAAGAAGCACTTTTTCCCAATTGTAGTAAACTGCTCTGTGGGCTTTGATTTTGAATAATTCATCAATGAAAACCCAACAACGGGATCTTGTGCTTGTTGAAGGGATTATGAGTACTTTTTTCCTTTTTATTTTTTTTTCTTTTTGTAAGTTTATATGCAATTCATATGATACCTTGAGATGACTGACTGACTGACTGGGGCGAGGGTGTATTAAATTTGTGTGGATGTGTGCGCAATACCCAAAAGGACTTGAGAGAGACCCACCTTTTATTATGACGATCGATTCAAAGCTTCAGAGCTTGCCTGTCCGTCCGTCTATACTGCGTTTTTTATGTTCAACCGACAGTCCACAAATTTTCGAGATATTCGGATGAAGTGCGATGTTTTGGACCATGGACGTACGCTGTTGTGCAACGGTTCGGATCGATCACTTCTTCTATAACAGTTTATTTTGAAAGATCGTCATGTCGAATAATTGTAGGGTAGGTGTAGGTCGCGACTTACTGCAGTATTTTATACTCGTTCATAATTTACTAACATTAACTATGACATGGCATAAAATAATAATTTGTATAAAAATGAAAAAAAAATCTTGATTTTCAAATCCAAAAATTTTAATTATCATCTTAAACCATATCATGTAGTAAGTAAATATATAAATGCAGTATAAATGTTATCTACAAGTCTATCTGTCAAAACAGAGATTTAATTGATATAGAAATGAATAAAAATCTATATAAAATTATAGAAAAGTTTTTGACAAAGAATTGTTATTACGATCTTAACAAAGTAAACGAAAGAATTGTTTCCATAATCATTATTAACTATGGCTAGAAGTTTATTAATAACTTTGAGACTATAATTAACTTTACTGTTACAGTTTTTTTTATTTATATATATTTTAAATAGTTTAGTATAAAGCACTTAGGGCTTTAGTGTTAATCTTTAGATTTTATTGTATCGAGAATCAAAGGAAGTCCGCAATTAATGTAATTATAGTAGAAATTAACTCTAATACTCGGTTTATGTAACATTTTCCTCTCTCCCTCTCTCTCTATCTCTCTCTCTCTCTCTCTCTCTCTCTCTTTCTCTCTCTCTTTTTGTTTTGCACTTTGATTTTTTAATAACTGTTAGTAGTTAATTTTATAACGTTTTAAAGACCATATCTGTTGGTATTTTACGCCATATGTGTTAAAAGATGTTTTGCGTTATAAAAAAAAAACGTAGATATAAAACAAGACATAGACTACATATTATTTACATCAGATAAAATCGTTCGTATAATATTTTTTTGTTTATAACATTTTTTATATTATTGTAGTAGAGTAGGATTGTTTTATCTTTGTCATTGAGTCCATCTCAGATGTTTATGGCTCAAAGATCAGCAACTCTTAATACTTGATTCAATCCATTATATCATAATACTATGTATTTGTTGTAAGTAGTAGTGAAGAATAAATATTTTACAAGCATATTACAGGCAAGCAAGTTACAACTTTAAAGAGTTCAAAGCCAGACAGACAAGCAGGTGTTAAATAACTTATGAAATTAAACATCTGAGCAAATTAAATTTAACTAGAAACTCTCTACATTATCTTGAAAGCAAGATGTTATACGAGAAGTGATCGATTCGAAGCATTTTCAACAGCGTTCGTCCTTGGTCCGAAACATCGTATTGCATCAGAATATCTCGAAAATTTTCGACCTGTAGGTTCAACACGAGAAAACAAGGCAGACGGACGGATGGACAGACAAGCTTAATTTTGAATTGATCGGCATAATAAAAGGTAAATCTATCTCAAGTCCTTTTGGGTGTTTGCGTACAACCATACAAATTTAATACACCATTGTACCACAAATGTTGTCGGGTATAATAATAATGGTAATAACAACGATAACAACGATAATAATAATAATAATAATAATAATAATAATAATAATAATAATAACCTCAGGCTACACAAATTCCTAAAAACGACATAAATTGCTACGGGTCGTTACTTATTTCGTGTCCCTTCCTCTTCGGGATTATTGCAGTTCATAGGAATTTTAATTCAACATTAGCGACTACGAAGCCTATATAGTTTGGCCTAAAGGCATGCTAAGAATATTTAATCTCTGAATATTCTATCTATGAAACATTCACCGTAAGGCAAAAATAGTTTTCTTTTACTTTTCTTTCAAACAAAAAATGTCGTGAACATTTTTTGAAGACATGTGTTATAAACGCATGTCGTGTAATTAATCGCGTTCCATGCAAAGAAACGTCTTTCATATTTGCAGAGACCATATTACGAAGAAACGTGAAAAGATATTTTTACTCTTATAGCCGCATGCAAAAATCGTATTGTCGAAGGATAAAAGGAAAGAAAAAACAAAAAAAAAAAAGAGAGAGAAAGAGAGAGAGAGAGAGAGAAGATAAAAATTGAAAAATATCAATAGTCTCCTATAAATTTAGAAATCACTTTAATGTGCATTTACGTTTAACAGAAAAGATTTAAATGAGATGAGATGAGATTTAGGTGAAGCTTTTCCTGATACTTCTCGGACATATTGTCGACTCCCTTACCCAACCTCAACGCAACAAATAGCGCAAAACCATTGTAATCGTGTCTTGTCAATTTTCTCACTTCAAAATTCATTAAAATTTTTCTCGATCTAATAACATATCTTAAGGCATTTTTATCGCATTGAATTTTTTTTTTTTTTATCATTTTTATCATCTTTATCAATATAGTATGCAACTTACCAACGATATAACAATACGCGATTAAAGTTTTCCACATTTTTTTTCTTTCTTCCTTTTTTCAAAAGTATTAAGAATTGTTACTTTTTTTTATTTCCTTTTTAATGAGTTTTTATATTTTATTTATTTATTTTTTTTTTTCTTTTATAGAGACTAGTTTTAAAAATAATGTCAATAGTTTTTCATTTTCTTTTTTCTGTTTTTTTTTTTTTTTTTTTTTTTCTCTTTTGGTGATATGGAAATTCAGAATTGACTAAACAATCTCACGGTACTTAAAATTTTGATAAAAAGCTGAAAAATTCATTTTATCTAATGTCAGTTGTTTCAGTTAAAACCACGCCCATTAATGCAATCTAATTTAAATGCAGGCTATATATATACATAAACATATGAAAATAACACGGCGATGACAAAGACCGATTTTGAAGTTGCGTGTGTGTGTGTGTGTGTGTGTGCGTGTATGTGTATATGTACATATATGCTTTTGCAAAGCTTCTAAGAAACTCGGCTCTTGGGTGATGGGTATCCAAGATTCTTGTAATTTTCTTCTTTGCTTTTACTTTTCGGGTTTTTTTTCTCTCTCTCTCTCTCTCTCTCTCTACTTTTAAGGCAATATATTTTATTATTTTTTCTTTTTTTTTTTTTGTAAATTTTTTTGTAAATTTTTTTTGTAAATTTTTTGTTTTTGTTTTCTTTTTTACTTTTTTATATATTACTCATGGTTGAATTAGGTTTAGAGGTGTTTTTCCTGCACATAACGATAACAATACGGTGAACGAAGAAAAAACAAAAAAAACAAAAAATTGCTCTCATTAAACAACTCAAACAATTGATTTATAAGCACCATCAACATAAAATGCTGCAAACATTTGCATGTTTGACTGACGTTTAGAGAAAGGCCCTCCTCTCTGTTTCAAATGACTGACTGACTGACTGACTATTACTTAAGTTTCGTGCTCTGTATATACGTTTTTTTTTTCGTTTTTTGTTTTTTGTTTTTTGTTTTTTTCGTTTAGGGTCTTTAGCTGCTGATAACCGTCTGCATTAGCGGGAAATCATGACATTTCAAATAGCTATTAAGCGAAATGTTTGCTGCATTTAATTTTGTGCTTTTCATGTTGTACTTTAATATTTAAAGGCCAATATCAATTTAATAATAATAATAGCGATTTTTTGATTTTCATTTAATATGCGATACTTACGGCCCATACACACAATCGATGGTTGATTTTGTTTTATTTCCTTTCCATTTTCGAGATTATATGGGTTTTTTTTTTTTTTTTTTTTTTTTTTATAGGAAATATTTCAAATTAAAAATAATTTGAACGTTTTTGGCGCTCTTTTGTCGTTTTTTGATTTTAATGATTTTGTGAAACAATTATCTCGTCATAATATAGAATTTTACTTAAAGTTTTATTAATATTTCAAGATATTTTATTACGTTATCGTTTATTACTTTATTATATGATAGTTTTTACAATCACAACTCAAGGCGGAAAATATGATAACTTTTTCATTATATTATATATTGTACTACGCTCTTCATGTGTAATAGTTTCATAATCAAAACTGGACCTGACCGTCTCATATACACTTATATTCCCAATAAGGAGGAAGTATTTGGAAAAAATAAGAAACCCCGGAATTCATTTTCAATGAGAAGAGAAAGCATTCGGAAGAAGTTGAAATCTTATTTATAATAAGAGCATCCCTTACCGGAATGCATTTTCATTGAGTTTAGTTTTTCCCTCGACTTATGTTTGCGATTGCTTTGACAAGCTAGCCAGCGCGGATAGTTGCCCTTGGCTATCAACGTATTTATCGAATATGTTCAGTTTACATGATGACGATGTAAAAACTAAATTAGACTAAAAATAGTCTAGGATTATATTATATAGATGCTTATGTTAAGTCTCGCGGTCCGCTTTGGTTAAATATGGAAGAGTCGTGGAGTAAAGAAAAATGCAACCCATCCTTCAGTTTGACTACAGTTCAAGTTTTATTGCACGCGGTTGCTCGTAATTGTAAATTAGTCGCCGAAATACTTAGTGGCCTAGAACGACGTGTAGCCGAAAATTTCGATTCATTATCAAATAACTCTGCACTTCTGCATCTCATTGGCAGGGAAAATATTAGGTTGGGGAAAAAGAAATCCATTATTTTTATATGAACTTCAGGACTTTATTTAACACGCTTCGGATTGTCCGATTTGGGTCAAATATGCACCGTTTTGTTCTATGATTTGATCAGAATTTAGCGTTTGGCCATATGGAAGCAACTAATAATAAATAATCCCCTTCCAGTCCCACCAAATGCATAGCAAAACCTTCCTGGCCGTTAGTTCTGGTTTGACTACCGTTTGAGGTGCTTCACCGCTCTTTGACCACGATCGTTTCCGCACAGGGTTATCGTATGTGATCCATTTCTCATCTCCAGTCACCAACCGTTCAAGAAATGGATCTATCTCATTCCATTTGGCCAAGGCTTCGCAGATGCGATCGAATTCGATCCATCATGTTTTTTTCTCTTAATTGGTGTGGCACCCATACATCGAGCTTCTTTTTGAATCCAGCTTTGTGTAAATGGTTTAAAACTGTTTTATGGTCGATTTTGAGCTCCTGGGCGATGTTACGACTGCTAACATACCGGTCAACTTCGATCATTTCTCCGATTTTATCGACGACCGGCCTACCTGTGCGAGGTGCATCTTTAACATCAAAAATTCCTGAACGGAATCTACGAAACCAAAATTGCACATAATTGGCTGTTACAGCATCTCTTTGTTCACTTCCATTTTTAACACGTA
>KK502420.1:1629752-1642089 GCA_000688735.1 Glossina austeni | reverse complement strand
ATATATATATATATATATATATATAAATAAAAAATAAAAAAAAAAAATAAAAAAAAAAAACAAGTTGCATAATTAGCAAAGCTTCTAAAAGACCAAAAAAGAAAAAAAAAAAAAAATTACGAAAAAAGCAAGCCACGTCAACCTTAACATTTATCTGGACATGAATGTGTATGCATAAATATACAGGCATACTATACATACATACTAGACATAGTATACTCTATACCCAGGGCATATATTTGTTATAGTTTACATTTCAAAGAGATGCTTTATTGAAATTGAATTTTTTGTTTTGCTTTTTCTTTTTTTTTTTGTATTTGTATTTGTGCAAGAAACGTATGCGATCTGATTTATTTATTTATTTATTTATTTATTTTTTTTTAATATGATATACCAAGACGTACTGGTAAATATATGTAACAAATTCTTTTTGAAAGTAAAATAGAAAAAAAAAAGAGCCAAACATTGTATGTATGTATATAACAAATGTGAAGAACATTAGCGCAGGTGGTCATTAAAATTAAATAAATACAATGCATTCTCTCTCTATGGCCAGCGGGTACAGACTTAAAACAGTCGCAATACAATCTATTTGTGACTGTTTATTATTGACGATAACATTTTTCTGGTATACTCCTTTCCATATATATATATATATATATATATATATGCATGAATAAATACATGTTGCGCCAGGGCGCTTATAAGTAAGTGTTTTTGTGGCATGCTTTGGTGGCAGATTACTAAACAATAAGTGAAATTATGAAACAATTACAATTGATTCTCTTAGAAGCACTTTCATGGTCGTCAAGTGTCAATGGCAGAGAGTTTGTTGGTTTGATTCTCATTACCTCGTTTAAATGTAGTGAAAAAAAAAAAAAAAATAAAAAAATAAAAAAATAAATAAATAAAATAAATAAATTATATGTGTATATACGCATACTCTCACATTTATAATTAGCCAATTTTCATGTGTCTTTGCTTACAATAATTAAGCAACATAATCGCACATTATAATTAAAGAAAAGAGAAGAGAAGAAGAAGCAAATGATAAGGCATCAAGCTTAGATCGAATCTTTGCATATCGCTATTGATAGCGCTTTTTACATTTTGCCGCGAATCAATTACTTTTCATAATTGACTTAAAAAGCTCCTGATAGTGAGTGTGGTCAAATTTTCCAAAATTAATTGCAAAAATTTCATCTTTCGAGCATAATTGAAAAAACTACAAATACAGTCGTCTGCCATCCGAGGCGAATGGAAATTTTAGATTAGACAAAAGTGCATTTATAGGTTACACTCAATGTTATTGCTGCTATAAATATTATTATTATTATTATTATTGTTGTTGTTGTTGTTGTATTATTTTTGTATTTTGAAATAATATCGATTTAATTTATTGCACATTTATGCCACACAAGTTCAGTCCTTGGTTTAATTTTGAATCTATATTTGAATAGGCAAACCTGTGATCGGAAGCAAAGAACAAATAAGAGCGAGAGAGAGAGAGAGAGAGAGAGAGAGAGAAAGAGAGCGTTTTAGCATTGCCAACATGTTTATCTTTACCGGGCCACCGCCTTCCAATTATAATTTATTTAGATCAAAGAAATGATTTCTAGGAGTAAGAGTAGGATGAGCACTGGCATCTAAGACTATCGGCTCCCCTTTTCTTTTTTTTTTCTTTGAAAGTAGATTAGATAGTTAGCTTAGCAGCTTTCATAAAGTCAATTATTTTATTGATATTAAGTTCTTCAGCTATTTGCAAGGTGCCCGTGGGTTTAAATGCACTGAAAGTTAATCTTCTCCAATATTAGAAAGGTTTTGACGTTCATCAAGTATATGTTTAATCAGTCGATTTTTGTCCCATCCATCCATTGATATGTTGCGATTCGGTAATGCACGTTCCGGCAACTTTAATATCAATCCAACCGGATTGTATGATAATCTCAGAAAAACAAGGTAAATACTACGATACGATAGAAGGAAAGAAGATTATGTCGATGAGTCGCTTAACTGCTCGTGCTGCTATTCTCTTCCATAAAATTCATACTGATTATAAATTATTCTGTTTTTGTTTTTCAACGCTTCGCGTCGGTTCATTTGCATTTTACAATTTGAACGGATCTTTTTTCAAATCGATTTTCCTTTCTTCGCGATCTTAGATCAATTTTTAAAAGCAAATTGCAACAGATTAGCTAATATATCGGGCGTTTCCGTATCATTTTCATCGAAATCGCGATAAAGTGGTATTGAAGTCAATTATCAATTTTTGTTTTTATATGAATTATAGCAATTAATATATGAATACAAGGCGTAACTATACCTTGCATCGGCTGTGGTACAATGTTATAGTAAAATTTTTCGCATCTATACAATGCTGAGAGGAACTTGAGATAAACTCACCTTTTATTATATTAAACGTTTCAGAATCATTTCTAAGCTTCTGTGTGTCCGTCTGTCCATCTTGTCTAATTGTGCTCAACTTACTGGAAGCAAATTTCTGAGATGTTCTGATGAAACGCTATTTCATCACGCTATTCAAATTGTCTCGAATGACATCACTTTTTCGCTCACTTACCCTACAATTGTGGGCGGATATAAGGTATTTAATGAGGTGCCATAGCACACTGTAATGCTTTCATTTTGTTTTTATCATAACAGTAATTGCGTCTTTCCGAGTATCACTGCACGGCAATCTAAAATGTAAAGTAAAGCCATTCAAAGTGTGAAGCGACGTAGCTTGTAAACAAGGTACAGTGCATTCCCATTATTGGGCAGACGTAATATTTTCAATAGTTTCTTTAAGTATTTTGCATAGGTAATAATTGCTATAGTATCTAGAGTTATGACTATCATGATCTTTGTCTTTCTTTTATTTATCATATATAACCAGCGACTCAGGGTCACTTTCCTCTATACGCCTGGGTATGATGGCGGTTAGGAAGTGTTATAATTGGAACATAATTGAAAGAAGGAGCAATGTCTGTATACGTTTGATTTAATTATGAAAACATCAGGCATAATGGGAAAGACCATGGGATGGAGGACTGTTCCCGAGGCCATTGCCCGTCTTAAGACTAAAAAAGGACGACGAATCACGGCAGGCAATTCCACGATGAGTGATTGGGGAACGCTGAGAAAGTCTTCTGGTTCTGATAAAGAACTTAATTGGTGGACATATCTCTTTTATCTCTGTAAGAATGTTTGTCTTGGAAGTGCCCAAATTTCACGTTTTAAAGGATGCCGAAGTGGCACAGTGGTAAGAATTACCGAAATATGCAATTGATCTTTGCTTCGTGCTTTTGTCGACCCGATTTACGAAAAAGATCTATCGTATTTTCTATGAGTGAGAGAGAGATAGTGCATGTTAGCGAAACCTCTTACTTATAAAGCTCTTACCATAGCAGCGATCGCTTACAGTCGTTTATAATCTTTATATTAATGGAGAAAAGAAGTGAAGGAACGAGATCGGGTGAGTTCTGTGAATGTTGTAACTGCTTGACATTTTTCCTGAATGCAAATCGTATAGCAAAGCACGGTATTTTCTATTGCCCTCTTTAGCTAAACGAAGAGCATAAGTCGCTCCCTTTATCGAATGTTAGCAGCGAGCGTTCTTAAAGCTAAAAATCACAAACACTTATAATGCATTTAATATATGTTCATAGTGTAAAGCAATTTCATATGAAAACTTGCTGGGAAAATGTTCAACTGTATGAAGAAATAAAGAACAATTAAAAAGAGTCGCTGATGATTCTATAAAAGAATTTGATTTTTTTTTTTTTTTTTTTGTTTTGATGAGAAATATTTTATCATAATATATACATAAGTTGTTCACACACAAATACATCATTTTACTTAATCTTAGATTAATAAATCATTCATACTCGATACTATGAATTAAAGGCATGAGGAGTATATGTAAAAATGATAAACGATTCGGTTTATCCTCAATATAAATGAACTTTCACTTATCACCTCAGTATCACAATTATTACTTAATAAATATTATTTTTGAAAAAAAAAAAAAAAAAAAAAAAATATTTAAAAATTATTTTCTTGAAAAAGTTTTCCAACAACAATTTAACACTGACCGTAAACTGGCGTGAAAAACATAATTATATACATTACAGCCGAACATTATTAAACGGAGAAATTGTTATGTTCAATTAAATAACAAGTTATGAAGATAACGTGAAGAGAGAGAGAGAGAGAGAGAGAGAGAGAGATAATCGTTTTAGAGAAAATGCTATAAATCTTCCGTTTTGTTTGATTTAATTCGATTAACTATATGCAGCCAAATAATTAACACTTGAAAAAAATACGAATGACTAAATAAATAAATAAATGTAAGAAAAAGTAAGCGATACATGTTTTCTTTATACCCATCAACGCAAGATGAGGGGTATATTCGTTTTGTCAAAACGTTTGCAACGCCCACAAGGAAGAATCCGAGACCTCTCACAAAGTATATATATTCTTGATCAAATTCTAAATTGATCCGTCTGTCCATCTGTCCGCCTATCCGTCCGTTCGCAAGATGCTCTTGATTTCAAATTTGGCAGCAACATTGGAAGTTCTTGCACGCAAGTTGATATTGAAAATGGGCTAAATCGGTCGAAAGACACGCCCACAGTCGCACTTAATATGAGACGACATCTGTTTTTCAAAAGGAATGAAAAATTGATTTTTTACTCATTACTCATAAACTATAGCATATAATTGTACAAAAATTTGAACGCGTATTCTATAAGCGATGCTGTATCATTTGTGTACAAAAATGGAAAAAATCGATCACGCCTATCCCGTATTATGGTGTATCAAAATTGAATTTTTTTTACAATACCATTATAAGCTTCAAAAACCCGATAAAGTATAAAAATTCTTGGCCCGTTTCAAATATGAACTGCAACTAAACATGTCCGCCTATGCGTCTGTCCATATGTCTGTTGGCACGACTTTATAGTATTTGTGGTAGACGTTCCCCCCTTAGCGAAAATGAAGACATCGCCTACAAATTTGCAAAAGAATTTGAAATTGACGTAAACTTTTCAAAGGACACGTTTACAACGCCCACATGCCTATACGACAAAACTTTTTATTTTGAAAATAGAAGAAATCAACTGCGTCCACTTCGTGTTATAGA
Organism: Glossina austeni; assembly: GCA_000688735.1. Taxonomy (NCBI): domain Eukaryota; kingdom Metazoa; phylum Arthropoda; class Insecta; order Diptera; family Glossinidae; genus Glossina; species Glossina austeni. Next base: position 1,636,946 of record KK502420.1, on the reverse strand, counting down.
GCATGAGAACTTTGTTCTTTTTCTTCTTTTGTCTTTTTTTGGGGTAAACGGTGATGGGTATAAAAGACTCGGTCTCGACCGTATTTCACTTCCTTACTTGTATTTTTTTTTATATTAGGAGTGTAAGGAAAGAGGAATTACTTCCTAAAGCATATTTCAAGTTTAAGTCTTAACCTGCCGGTGATGTTAAGCCAAAAATATTACTTTGTTGCGTTTCTTGTTTATTGCCATATGTCATATGAAATAAAAATTCGCATTTTGTACACACACTGCCTTTCTAATAAGAGAGAGAAAGCTCCGTATTCATCTTTAGTCCTAAGCAAAATTTCATTGACTTCTTTTCTTATATAAATATTTTGAAAATTGTGATAATTTTTTGTTTTTGATTTTTAATTTAATTTAATACGGCTTTCCTAACAGAACTCTGAAATCATTTTCTCACAGAATATTTACACAATTTAGAAAAATATTTTCCTCAAACAATATCAGATCAGAGCTTTTTTTGATTTTTTTGTGCATTTCCGGTGTTTTTAAAAGCGGAGCAAGCCGTTGCACCTAATCCAAGTAAATAAATTAAAGTGTACACGTTCAATTTCCAGAAAAAAGAAGGAAGGACAGACAAATACGACCGCATCAATTGAAAATCCTTCAAAAGTTTCTTAAAAATGAAAGCTGAAAAAACAAAAACAAAAACAAACACAAACAAATCATATCTGACTTAGGCAAAGTTTTTCTTTATTACACAGATCTCGTAAATTGGCTTAACTGGTGCCCGAAGGTCGCTATATATCATATATTTCTAGCCTTGGCAGCACTATGTGTACTTATTAGGCTTAATTGTCGGAGTAGGTTAGAACCGCTTCTAGCAAGTTAGTGTTCGCAAGTTTAAATCGCAAATGCGGTAAAGTTTATTTTGGTCGTAGCTACAGTAAGTGGTTAGTCGATAAAGGCATAACATCTACTGATTGAGCACAAAGGCCCACTAGGCTGCGGTCACATTTTTATGTCATTCCCTTCTTTCGCTTCTTCTTCTTTCTTGCCGTCACCGTATTACATCCCTGTGTGATTGGTTATTCAAAAAAAAAAAAAAATGAGGCGCTATATAAACAGAGCTTTAATCTAAGCTTCTTTCAATGTTGACTATCAAGACAAGGGTGCATCGATCAATTTGCTTTCACTTTTAATAATGAGGCATCATCCCTGGCTGCTGTGAGACCAGTCGTATATGATGAGTTCAATCGCGGCCACTGTTCGCTCACTCGCGAGCAGTTGTGAAAGTCTTCCAAAATCAATTATTGTACCAGAAAACATTGATGCTGCACAAAAACTGATAATCCAAGGTCTAGATGCATATGACAACCTTAGCCATTAACAACATATCATTACGCTTTCATTGGGTCCTCATATCATTTGATACAGTCTTCTGTGCTATTATTCCGAGGTCTTTGCTGAGGAATTTTGGAAATTGCAAATTTTTTTCCATTTGCCCATTTTTCCAAAATAACGCGACATATTTGCGAGTGATTGAAAAAGTGAACCGATTCATTCAAAACTTCGTCAAAATATCTCAAAAATTACGATCTTTAGATTGAACACAAGAATATTTCGACACACATTATATGGATAGACGGATAGACGGACAAATACGTTTAGATGAATTCAAGAAATGATCCGGAACCCAACGGAAGGTGGATTCATCTCAATTCATTCCGGGTGTTGCATACCTCCGCCCAATCATTCATCCTTCATGACAAATAAACGATAGTAAAAGCGAAATATTAAAGATGCGGTCGTAACAGTTAGCTTAACTTGACGCGGCCCATTTTTAAATCCATTTTAGTTAATCGTGCCTTAGGTCACTTCGATACATTACAGAAATCATAAAATCATATATTTTGCAATCTTGAAGTTCATATGATAGCAGAGTTTCAGTCTTTTATTCACGTTTCTGCAATCTGCAGAGACTACAAAGTACAGATAGATATAAAGAGACTTTTTAAACTGCATCAAAGTGTTATACTGCACTTTGCAAAAAGTGCTTTTTAGCGTAAAATTTCGCATTCAAATGGATGGACATGTTAATGCTTGATTGTAATTCAAGATCTCAAACTTCTTCATGATTGCATACAATGTACTGTTTACTTGTTTAGTTCCGGCTTCAAAGTACTTCAATGAAAAATTAAATGAACAAAAGAGCTCTATTCAATATATCTAGAGCACATTACGCGAATACCCGTCAGAAGCTTTATATAGATTGTATTGACAAAACATCGATAAAATTAAAAAAAAAAAAAAAAGAAAAAAAAAAGAAAAACACATAAGCATATGAAAGGAGTTTTTAATGTCGTAACACATTGTGTCAGTGCACATGCTAAAGACATATCCGCTATAAAAAAGCTCGGTTAGCATAATAAGGAAAAATTTGTGGTCTTTTCGTACCCGGCATCGAAGGATGGGGAAGGAGTATATTTATTTTGTCAAAACGTTTGCAACGTCCACAAGGAAAGTTCACAGACTTCACAAGTGCATATATAAGCATGTCCTTCTTGGCGTCTGTCCATCTGTCCGTCTGTCCATCTGTCCGTCTGTCCATCTGTCCGTCTGTCCGATTGTTTGTCTAGTCAATCGCGTAGTTTCTGTGGTAAAGATTCTCCCGTTAAAGAAAATGAAGATATCGATAGACAAAATCAGCCCTGCCCACTCCATATTTAAGAACATAAAAATTTAATTCTTTCACTTGTTCTGTTTTTTTTTTTTTTAGGATACCGATAATGGACATAAAAGATTCAGTCATGACTGGATATAATTTTTTTCTTTGTTTTTTTTTGTTTTATTTTTATAGTTCAAATCAAATTTGCACTAGCTGCGCTGTTCGCCTTGGAGTGCCTTAAGTAAAACATGTATCGCGGGAATGCTTACGATGCTGCCATTTTTTAATATTTTTACAAAAAAAAAAAAAACATTTTTTTATGTCATACGAGATGTGCTTAAAAGAAAAGATGATTTTTTATTTTACATCAAGAATTATTTTGTCCCTTTCAAAGTAATCGGCCTAAGATATAATCTTCGAAGCACTTCCGATAGGCGCTGTTTGGTATGGTCTTGAGCTTTCTCCGCCATGCGTTCTTTAATTTTTTAATTGTGGCCAAAGTCTGTCCTTTCATAGAACTTTTCAGCAGGAAAACTGGCAAGAGGTCAAGTCCGGTATATAAGGTGGCTGAGGTAGGATCATGTTGTTGCTTTTGGACAAAAAAAATTTACCAACAAGTACTGACGCGTTAGCTGGCGCAATATCCCTGACTTCATGTTCTACAATTCCTGGCGTTTTTTTTTTTTTCGTATTGCTTTACGCAAGCAACGCATAACTTTAAGGTAATATTCCTTACTAATCGTATGATCTTCTGGCCGGAACTCATAATTGAAAACAATGAGCAAAAGCTTCACTTCGAACTTCTTTCAATTTTGACCCTTTTGGCCATCTCCATTGAGATGATTGGGCTTTGATATCCTACATCATAATCCATAATCCCATGTTTCGTTACCAGTTATGAACCCAACGAGCAAATCCGGATCGTCATTTGACGGCCCTCAACATCCCCTGAGCAATTTCGAAACAAACTTTGCTGCTAAAATGAAAAAAAAAAAACACACACACATAAAAAAAAAATTCCAAAATCGATAGCCTATGAAATTTGAAAAGTCACCATTTTTTTTTTTTTTAAACGCACCTCGTATGTCCTTAATAACTTGCTTATATTAAATATTATTATTCTAGTAACTTTTCTTCCATTTAAAGGAAATCGCCAAAATATCTATATATGTATATACATAAACTATAACGCACAAAAAAAAAAAAAAAAATCAATTCCATGATTCCAAGTGACTTAAATATGATACATAGATGTACCAATTGCACAAAAAAAGGCAAAATCACCATAATTGGCGAAAGAGCAAAAAAAAAAAAAAAAACATTTTAGGATTTCTATTAATATTGAGATAATCAATTTGTTGTTTGTCGCCATATTTTTTGCTATCGATAAACTATTTTAAAAATTTACAAAAAAAAAAATTAAAAATAAATTATTATTATTATAAAATCCATTAACAAAAGAAAAAACTTTACTAATGCGTATAACGAACGCTGTTACCTCGTCATTTCTAAGAGTATATATATATATATATACATACATAAAGCATTAGCAGCGTATGTGCAACGGCACTCGGCGCATAATATTCATGGTCTGCAACACCAGAAGTAGTACCTTAGTGAGAAAACAAATTAATAATAGCCTGACTTGTTTAAAATTACATTCGAATGCTTAATATTGTCCAGGAAGGGGGGACAATCAGGACATTCGCTTGAATGGTTTACAAATATGTTCATGTTGGATGCTTCATAAAACGCAGATGGCGTCTTCTATTTTTGTCGAAATTCTCAAACTATACATAGCTTAGATAATGCTACTTATACGGTAGCAATTTCAATCGATTACAAAGTGCTGTTCAGCGTATATCAATATTTGAAGAAATGTCCGCCATTTACGTCACTGGATTAAATTGGAAAAAATTGATTTAAATTGCCTTTAGAATGAAAATGCAGTAAGCAATGACACAGTTAGCAAGTGATTTGCGAAATTTTGTGCAAAAGATTTTCATCTTGGAAACGATGAAAATTCGCAAGCATCCGTCTGTCTCCAGGAAACGCAATCCAAGGAAATGATCTTTGAGGCATTTCGGGCTGCGAACGTACTCGCTAGGCCAGACCATTTCCAAAAAATTGTCATCTTGGAAACGATGAAAATTCGCAAGCATCCGTCTGTCTCCAGGAAACGCAATCCAAGGAAGTGATCTTTTACGCATTTCGGGCTGCGAATGTACTCGCCAGGCGAGTCCAGTTCACTTCTGATCCGAACTGATTCAGTTCGATGCAGGCATATTTCGCAGATCAATCGTTCCGCAAAGTTGAAGATGACCCAAAATGAATCGATGATTATTGCGTTTTGAAACCACGGGTAGACCCAAGCTATCCGATAAGAGGTAAAAGGTCAAAGATAATGATGACGAATATTGTGCGTGTAAAGCTTTGTAAGAAGTATGCCTTAAATAAACTGGAGTTTTATCAAAAAATTTACAGAATTTGTTTATACATCTGTGTGTGTGTGTGTGTGTGTGTGTAAGTCTCGGGAAACTGTCATTGAGAAAAATGATAAGCTGCGGATTTTGTTGATTTTTCTCCAAATTAAAAAGTATTCCACTTTAAGGATTTAGTTCTTATCAAAAACTAACTATAACGCTATCGTCTTCTTATTAAGTTCAATATTTTGCAGACTAGATCGATAACAAAGCATTTCTCCCATATTTCCATATTAAGGTAAAAAAAGAGAAGTTCTAACTAAAGAAAATAAAAAAAAAAAAAATTACTATAGTAAAGCATGGATCACCAATAAATAATCTCTTTATATAAAGAATTTTCAAAACAAAAGCATCACATGGTAAGTGGTCCGATGTAATCAATATTTTAATAGCGTTCGTTAATGGGCTAAAACATGTCCACGAAATTTGATCAAAATGTCTACAAATATTGCGGCCATGAAAATAAAATGGACAGACGGACGGACAGACGGACGGACAGACAAGCTCGTCTGATCTTAAGTCCTCCTAAATGTTGCATACATCCTGTGCAAATTTATTATACTCTGGTACCTCAAATAGCGTAGGATATAAAATTTATACATTATTCTGTTTTTTGTTGACAAAGAAACAATTTTTTTAAGTGTATTTTCATATACCCGTTTACGAGCTGTTGTAAATGCATTTAAAATTGTCTCCACTTTCGTTATGTTGTTTGTTAGATTGTTAAGTTTCATGTTTATTGTGATGGTCCGTTTTTTTGTTTTCTTTGTTTTTTGCTTTATTTTTTTTTTTTTTCTTGCGGCCTGTTAGGAGATTGATGTCTTTTTCACCACAACAAGTTTTCATTATGTTAATCGCATTTCCTCTATTTTACTATTTTGTAATGTTCGCGTGCTGATGTCTGCGAGTGACCGCACAAATTACACAATTATGCCTTTTGCAAACTAAATTAATTAATTTAAAATATTTTTCTTTCTTTTACACGCATTCTGGCATTAATATGATTTTATAAAAATACATTTTCAAATTCCTTGACTTAAAGCAATGTCCGCGTGTATCCATTGCCATCGTTGGCCTAATAACATGATTTTGAAAATTTCAAAATACCGCTTAACTATGTCGTATAAATATCTAAAATAAGTCAATACCAGTATAAAAATACTTGCTATCGTTGTGCTCGATAAGGTAAAAACAAATAATTTCCATTTATTTGTAACACGATTTGACTGAACGTTTTCGTCTTCTGCTTTATTGACCGAAAAATTCTCCCACACAATTGCTTTCGAAAAAATTTGAAAAAAAAAATTGAAAAATATCTGCCTAAAGGATGACTCGTTTTAGTTTCATCGCAGCAACGATGTCATAGCGTTTAACATCAATGGGAACACGCAAAATGAATGCTAATCTTCGATGTACAAACAATGTTACGCCAGATTGAAATTTACATTTTTTATACCCTACACCACTTGTTGTACAAGGTACATTAAGTTTAGGCGGATGTACCTAACACCTAGAAGGTTTCAGAAAATGATTCTGAATCGATTTAAGCTGTTTGGCTGTCCGTCTGTCTGCCCCCCGTCTTTTTGTGTTCAACCTATGGCATGCTTTTTTTCAAAATAATTTCTAGAAATTTAGTATAGTGGCGTGTTTCGGCCCAAGGACGAACGCTTGTGCAAATAGTTCGAATCGATCTAGTTTTCCGATCACTGCCCATCTAACGTCTTATTGCGAAAATATTACAATTTTCAACATTTTTCAACAAAACTCACGGTGTAATACGGTGTGTATTTGGATATTCGAAATTGATATGAAAAATTTGATTCGATGGGACAATTTTTTGAACCCCCCCCCCCCTATAAACTTTCCTACGAAAACTGAAACGTTATATAGTACAAAGGTATAATTTTCAATTTTAGTTCACGGTGCAGATTAATTCATAGCAATAAATTGATATAGAAAACAAACTTACCGGATTTGGACCATGTAGGCCTATTTTTTGGATACCGCCGCCTATAAGTATTTCCAGAAATTATAAACAAAGGACCTAATTCTTAATGTTTT
>KK502420.1:1596533-1623519 GCA_000688735.1 Glossina austeni | reverse complement strand
ATTTGGTATAAAAATTAATTGTAGGAAATCGTGAGGATCCCCTAGGTGACAGAATTATTACATTCCAGAAGAGGAATCGAATGTGCTCGTGTTTCTCAGGGAACAAATGTGTAACTCTTACTGTTTCTATCACTTGATCTAAATGAAAATAATCTTTAACTTTGCCTATCAGTTTGACGTAAATCAAACGTCTACCAGCCTTAATTGGTAGTTCTATGAAATCGAAGAGACAGACTATACTCAGGTTGCTATGAGCAATAAAAACAATTAATATTAATTCAAAGTCTTAAAGCATTAACATAAATAAAGCAAAGATGTTGTTTTTGTTGTTCTATGTCATGGACACAGAAAAGAAGTATGTTTCTGGCATTTCTTCTAAATTTTGTTTTTTTTTTTTTAAGTTTTTTTAAGGGGTTACATGATTACAGCACTTCACCACTTGACTTGATCAAAAAAGAAGAAGAATTCTCTATTTTGAAACTTCACTCTTAGTCAGTTGAATTGTTATCCAGTATGATAGGAAAAATAATTTATTGCTAACAACTATTTGCACTTATTCCCCTTTTTCAGTATTCGTCTGTCCGGCTTATCAAAATATTCGCAAAGCCGAGAAGGAAGCTTCAAAAATCCCACAAAGTGTATGCATTCCCAATCATTCTAAAATTCTAAATCGATTTAATCGTTTCCGTCTGTCCATTGTTACTCGCGATTCTTTGCCTTTTCGGCCACTCACTCTGTCAGATTTAATATAATAACAGATTCATTGCGAAGCATAGAAGAGAAAATATTCAAACAATATTTCATAAAATTTTCATTTCAAAATTTTGAAAAGTCACCATCTAAGGCGACCCCTTAGAAAACTATATCACTGCGTTGCTCAAGCGAATTCAATAAACCCCAAATATTATCTACGTAAATATAACTGCGTGACTGAATAAAGAAAAGCTATTCCAAAATGAAGTTTTTATTAAAGTTGCAAATAAAAAAATTTGCAATTTTCACTAAAAACTACAATCAGGTAAAATAATTGGTAATCAAAACGAAAGAAAAAAAAATAAATAAAAAGATACTCCCATCCTATCTAGATGATAAGAAACATATAGTATATATTAAGAAGATCGATCCAATCAAAAATAGAACGTAATTCTGAAGCTCTCGCTACTCGAGTCGTACTGACTCCGATTGTCATGTTGCATTAGTAGATAAAAAATAAAAAAAGAAAAAAAAAAATGGGAAAAATTTTTTTTTTTTTGGAAATTTCATAAAAACCGTATAAGCCATACATTAAAGTATTGCCGTAAATGCACTTAAGGAAATAATTGAATTTATTGCCTATGCATGCAGTTTGGTTTTTGTTTGCATAGATTTTTCACATAAGAAAGAAGAAGAACCCATGATGTAAATGATTTTTCAAAATATCAAAGATTCATAGGTCTCGTAAGGTAAACCGGTTTTTTTTTCTACTGTGCATCATTCGATGAGAAAGAGAACAATAAGCTTATAAATCTCAAAATGTGAAAAAAAAAAAGAAAAAAAACATAAAAAAATTAGAATAAAAAAATATATGCAGCAGATATTATGCTTAGAAAAATAAACAAAAAGCAGCGATTGTAGTAAACCAGTTTTAAAAAAAAATTTATAAAGAAATTACTCATAAATGACATTATTGTGTCTGACATTAATGCCTGTCTGTTTGTCTATTGATCATATATATATATATATATATATATATATATTGGTAAGTATGTATATCAAATAAACATATATATATATATATATATATATATATAGTTATATATAGCATTAACTTGACATTGCTAGCTATGCAAGAAATAGAAACACATGGGTGATGCATATGTGAAATGTTTGCTCGTTTAAAAATCAATTTTAATTCACTTCTTTTCCTTTAATATTAAAGAAAATTTGTTTCTTTTTTTTTTTTCTTTTTTTTTATTATCTCATTGTGCTGAGTTTGCGGTATCTTGAATTTTTCCTTGATAATGAAAATTACAGGAAGAAAACAAAATAAAGCAGGAAAGAAATTGCATTCAGTTGGTTCAGAGTGAATTTTTTCATATCCATCATTAGTTTGACGAAAGGAAAATCTTGAATGAGTTGTGTAAAGCTTTAGCCTCGAATCCATACATTAAGATATACAAATATACGATATTTGAAATCATATTCACACACACACACGCCCACACACGCATGCATCGCATGCATGTAGTTAGATTCTCCTAGATTGATGATTGAGGTAATCGCGGAGACGAAACGAATTTCTTGATAAAGCAAAACGAAAGATTGCACTTCTAAGGAGAGCCCTTGAATTATAATAACATTCGACAGAAGTAAAGAAATTCTTGCCGCTTTGCCAATTGTGGGATTGTGAATGCGTCGTTATTATCATTGAAAGCTTGCCATCCAGTGCAAAGTTTGGCGAATGCAATGGTGCAATGGTGCAATGGTTTCAATGGGTGGATGGACGCGTTAGTTCATTACGTTCAGTACGAATATTTATCTATTCTATAGCATTTAATAATAAGACCGATAGACGGACACAATTAATTCGATTTCGTTACTCATATATTGTAATGACGAAGAATATTTTTAACTTTCTCTGCAATCTCTGCAAAATATTTGACAAATCGTACACTTTTCAATATAGGTTTTAACGTCAAAGCCCGCTTCATCCCCTTATCCAGCCATAATCGATATAAAAAACAATTAAAGTTATAGGAAATACCAGAAATGTTGAGAGTTATATAACCGGAAAGTGTTGTCTGATCATTAGCATTCAGTTTATAATCATCATGATCATCATTATCATCATAATCATTATTATTATTAGTAATGCGTCAGTTTAAAGACATACAAACATAAATACCTGCATATTTATATAAGTAACTATATTTTTTTATAATAAATTTTTCGCCTATATATTGTCATATATATACATGCATGAGTATCTATATATATAAAGCATACATATGCGCGCACATACATGATTAGTTAGTTTTCTTCTTTTGTATTTCAGTTATTTTTGAAAAGTTCACCGCAAATCTGTACGTGTGATGGTTGTGAAAGTTCAATATTTTTTTTTGCATTTTTCATTTTTCGTTTTTCACTTTTTATTTTTATTTATTTTTCATTATGCTGTCTTATAATTTACTTATTACGTGCTTAGGAAATGCAATTTTAATACAATTATTAACGCTATTGTTTTACCGGCATATGAAACAACGGAAATAATAATTATAAATGTATGTATGTATGTATGTATGTGCGTGTATGCGTATGCGCGCGTGCGTGTATGTGTGTGTGTATGCCTTATAATATTCAACATATTTTCGAATATTCAATTAAAGGCAGAAGTTATTGTTTTTAGTTTTCATTAATATTTGTCTCTCGCGATTCGCTTCTCTTTCACTTAAACCTCAATTTGCAAGGAAAATGTTCGAATTTTTTAATATGATAGGAAATAATGCCAAACATACATACGCGTATGTCATTTCAATACTATGAGAAAAATTTTATAAAGATTTCCATACCCATAAAGGGTACGACATACAAAGTTGACCTTAAATAAACTATAAACTGTACGATATATGAGAGGAGTGCGATAAATCTTTAGCGATCGCAACGATCGTACAGATTGCCCATACAATGATAATAATGCCATATAAGATATATAGGTTCATCTGGTCATCCGATTAGTCCGAAAGTAAACGTAATAAAAAAAAACCGCACTTTCGATAGTCTTTTGAATCCAATTTTTTGCTTCATTCAATATATTGCTTGAACCTTGTTCTACACAAATGATTATACATACAGTATACAACAGATATTATGAAAACTTACTAGCAAGAGCAATGAATCTATCGTTTCATGCAAGTGGCCATAAGCACATAAAACTTATATTCGATTACATGACTTTGTAAATAAGAATTAATGCGCCTGATATTCCTTAAAGGACATTTACGGATATAAAAATAATTTTTGGGGGCCGGCTTGTGGACTGAAAACGACATTGAATTGGTACTTAGTGCAGAGCATTAGAGAAACATGAAATATTGCCATACATTTCGTGACAAAATCAATTTATTCGAAGAAAAGTTCAAGGATCGTGTAATAGGCAAAAATGCCTATGTCAACTTGCCATAAAGATTATGCGTTATAACTGTATTGGGCGTTTACATGGGAGTTAATTCCCATAAAGCACGAACTCTCAATGTTCGGGGTGTTCAGGTTGGTGTTCGAGGATTGAATTTTTACAAAAGTCCAGAGAGGATTATTAAAAAATATAATATAAAATCATTACACTCTACACCGCTTGTGGTATATGTTATATTAAGTTATTGCGAACGTATGTAACACGTAGAAGGGCTTAAGATAGGGCCACATTTAAGCCTGTCTGTCCGTCTGTCCGTCTAATGTCTGTCCACATATGTTTGTGTTCAATCTAAAGATCGTGGTTTTTCAGATGTTTTGAAAAAGTTTTGATACGCAGAAAATGGATTAAATCGATTAATTTTTTTGATCACTCATCGTATGATGCGTTGTTTTGAAAAAGTCAACACATAAAAAAAGCTAGCTTAAGATAGGGCCACATTTAAGCCTGTCTGTCCGTCTGTCCGTCTAATGTCTGTCCGCATACGTTTGTGTTCAATCTAAAGATCGTGGTTTTTCAGATATTTTGAAAAAGTTTTGATACGCAGAAAATGGATTAAATCGGTTAATTTTTTTGATCACTCATCGTATGATGCGTTATCTTGAAAAAGTCAACACATAAAAAAAGCTAGCAATTTTCAAAATTTCCCAGCAAGTCGTGCTCTGTCGTAGTATTTGGACATTCCAAATTGATATGAAAAATTTGATTCAGCTGAAGTCTTTCTTTGAATTCTGCATCATATAACCGTTCCAAGAGACACACAAATTTAAATTAATATAATTTTTCTCAAGAAAAAAAAAAAACAAAAAAAAGAAGAAATCTAATGATGAATAATAATATATGGAACGCGATAAATAAGTTTTGAAAAAAATACAAGATTGAAATTTCTATTTAAATATAAGACAGACAGACATTGAACTTTCAAAATTTCAATGCAATATGATGCATGCAATGACAAGAATCATATTGGATGTCGCATCATCATCAAGACATCTATAGATCATATAAACGAAACTAAAACCATTTATGTTGTCTTGTAGTATATTGTGTAATAAAGCTAGTAAATGCCGATATATCCTTAAACATTTCTTTGATAAACGAAACGCTTGAGTTCGAAAGCTTGTGTACTTATATATGACATTTATGTATACACACACGTTCCCTATGCACGGAAGCAAATGTTCGAGTTCGTAGCAAACTATGACAAAAACAGAAGAAGAAGAAAAAAAAGGAATTCGCGTTTAGTACCAATTTCTAATCGTCTACTTCACAAGTCAAAGCAACGAGTGACTTCTCCAATTGTTATTTATTCTCTTTGCTCGGACGTAAGAAACAAAATCAGAGATAACTAAACGGCAAGATAGGCTAAGATTTCGTTCAAAAATTCAAGCAAGAATTTTTTGTGTTTCTGTTGCCAATAACAGTAGTAGTAACGCTGTTACTTTACCGCAAATATATAATTCTGTGTTTTTTTTTTTAAGTGAATATGCGCTATGGTTCGCTTACAAGTGTGTATGTACGGTACGGATATATATGTAAAAAAATATAATTTGGATTTCTTTGCATCGTTTATATTAAAATAAAGAATTCTAAATCTTATGTCCGCCATGTGAGAATGCCGTGATCATAAGTCGGTCGGCCTATGCCCATACATGTGTTATTGTTCTCCGTAATCGTCTACTATCTGGAATACCCGAATTTTATGATCGTTCTTCATTTGAATCAAGCTCGAGCCATATGTGACGTATCTACTGGTGACAGCATTTTTGGTCCAGTCCGTAATAAATGTTCACGGTTATTATCGACTAGTGATCAATTGATTTTTATACCTAATTTCAATTAAAATTTTTATTTGTAGTACGTATTGGATTTTCACTCTACACTAATTGGAATTTTTTTTTTTTTTGTTAGAAATGAATTATTTTTTATTTACATAATACTTTTTTTGCACGGTTTCTTTCGAGTTTTTTCATTGTATACGGTTTTTTGTAAATTGTGGAACATATTCTCAAATTTACCGTATTTCGCAAGTATCTTATACACGATTTTTTTTGCAAAATTTTCCAAGGAACGCATCTATCGTGTAAGAAAGGAGTTGGGTGTAGATACGCTAGATACGCAATATCTTAAGTTAAAAAACTGAGCTAGACGTCTATGAGTACCCGAATGAGTAAGAATTGTGAATAACAAATCAGTGTTCGCGTGTTCCAATCTCAGAGCGGTAGAGTTCATTTCGGGCGTAGCTTATAATGAGCACACACACTCAGTCCGTAAAGGCATAATATTAAAACACTTATCGATTGGGCCCACACCCGCTTTGCTGGGGCTACCATCTCACTATACCTTTTTTTATTTTGCCTTTCTTCACTTGCTGCTGCGCGATGATGAGCGATGATGCAAAAAAACCGGTGATGCATTTTAAAGTGTAATAAAACCTCATTTGTTCAAATTCCAATCAAATTCAAATTTTGTTCAAATTCCATATCAATTTCAATCATTTTCATCACGATCTTTAAATGTTCGAAAACTATTGCTTCGTTAACACTTATCATCTACGCATTTGATAGGGAGTTTCAGCTAATTTCAGTATATTGAGAAAATCTAAAAAAAAAAAAAAAAAAGGCTCATGGAACTTGTTATCCGATTCAAAATCCGAATAGAAATAAAAGATACTCAGTCTGATTGCGAAATGTTTTTAATATTATTATGAAATATTTCATCGTTAACAAAAAAGGCAAAAAAAAAAAAAAAAAAAACAATCAGCGGAAGTTAAACCAAATTCCCGATATTTAAATTAATTTCATATAAATTTTTCATTACATTTTTATCAAATTTCTTTATACCCTACCCTACACCAGGGGTGATACAAGGATGCATATTAAGTTCGTGCGGATGTATGCAACACCCAGAAAGAGTTGACAGAGACTCGTCTTTTATTTTAAGCTTGTCTGTCCCGCTATCCATTCGTATCTTGTTTGCATTTTTTGGGATCTTTTATTCAAAACCGACATGCTTTGGCTCACGACGACATCGGACCAATTTTCCGAGCACTTCCGAGCACATATAACGCCTTATTTTCGGAAAGTCCTTATATGAATAACTGTATTAAGCAAACTAGTGTAGGTTATTTAATGGTGGGCCATGCCCCTTTATAGTGTTTTGTATTTATTAAATATATTTCTTAAAAGCAATCGCATCAAATATTTTTTTAAAATCCTAATACACAACACACTTGAAGATATATTCAGAAATATTTGTATTGTATAATAAGCATACATGACGAACACAACAAACAAACAAACAAACAAAAAAAAAACAAAAAAATGATCATAATAATAATAATAATAATCACCATAATGATGTGAGTAATGTGTATATGTAGGTATGTGTATGTAAGTAAATGTGTGCATGTATATGTAAAGGTGAAAATTTGACGCCCTAAATCCCATAACAAAAACAATAAAATAAGGAAATCATATGTGAGAGAATAGCCCGCTAAGATCACATTACATACATGAAAACTGCTACTGAATCAATGCTTGTGTTGTTGTTGTTCTTCTTCTTCTTCTTCTTCTTTATAAGCATATTTTCATATATATTATAACAACCATATCGAATACGCGTTTACTTATTATGCATTTGTGCGATGAATGTATATGTATATGTATATGTATATGTATATGTATATTAGAGCGAGCGAGCGTGTGTATGTATAAGTATTATACTTTCTTTAAACTTGGCAAACGTGATGACAAATCCATATCAATCAACCTTTCCAATTTCTAATTACTGGATCGTATACGGGGGGGGGCTCGTCATACGATTACATGGCCTAATTACTGCTGAGAAACGGAAGAAATATTGATTGAAAGTTTGAAAATATCTAAAGTCACTAAACGTTTTAAGGAAAACGCTTGCATAAAACTTGTTTTAAATTGTTAAAGACATAATGTTTAGATAATAACAAGATAATCGTGAAATATATCGAAAGTAATGCAAAAGCAAACGTTGGACAAACGTGAAATAAAACACCAAACTATTGTAACTTGTCGTGCATTAGAATTACTCATGTATGTTATGTACGTACATAACATACTAAGCATATATATAATATAATGAATGTATGCTTGCACATATGTATACATGAATACATTTTTTTTTCTTCGAATTTGTATTTAATAGAGAAATAAATTAAATTCATTTGAAGCTCCATCTTGACCATGCATTACAGTCGCCTACCATTAACAAGCTAACAAGTGAAGTCACTTTTCTTTTTTTCCTGAATTCTGATACGTATTCTTCTTGTATCGCTTAGTTCGTCCTTCTAACATATAAAGTATTATATAACAAGGGGTCGCGCGTGCGTTTTCTCATTTCGAGAAACTAAAATTTTGCAATAAAAATCTTGAAGATTCTTTTTTTTTTTTTGTGGATGCAGATAACCCGTTCGGTCCGTTTTTATACCCACCACTAAAGAACGATAGTATAGTCCGTTTACAATGGTGTCAAAGTTGAATTGGAACAAGGACTCAAGTCTTTGGAGAGAACGATAAGATCACGCAGTCCGCTACACGTTTCCGTTTCCATTTCCGTTTCCGTTTGCGGCAATCTTGATTCGGTGGCATCTAAGAGTCCGACTTTAATGCATCGTAATAAAGTTTTATTCATTTTCATCAAAATCAGACTCTGATTCTGAACGCAGTGTCGCTCTTATTTATAACAAAAATTTTAACAAATTTAGTAAATAATTATTGAAATATTTCCCTCTACTCCTACCTATCTTCCTCTCTTACTATTCTAATACGATTTACGAATTATACGAATTATATATATCTTGATTTTTCTTTTGTTCGATTCATTGGATTCTGTCGCTCAAATTTGCCATAAAAAGGTATCGGCTTTCGGCAAGGAAGATATTAAGCATAGTTCAGAACAAAACAAGGATCATATTCCGTACCTTTATGCGACTCGTGCGACATGATAATTAGAAATCAAGAAATCGTCGCGTCTAAACAGTTCAATAAATATTTTCAGTTTGATTTTTAAATTTTGTTCAATGCAATGAACATACATTGACTTTTTTTTCCTGCAATATTAAATTCTGAATCGAATTAGTCATGTCTGTCCGTCTGTCCGACCGCGTGTTTGTATGCCTGTGCGAAAAGAATTGAGATATCTTTTGGAAATTTGTTAGAAAGATGGGAAGTTCTTACGCGACGGTTGAAGTATTGAAAATGCGACAAATTGACTGAAGCTCACAGTCAGAGTGAAGCGTAAATTGAACGCGACTAATTTCCGCTAAGATAAAAATTTTGCAAATTTTTGCTCAGCACTCATAGATTGTGAGAGATAAAAAGTCTGCATTTTTCTAAATTTACTTTATGGAGAACCCAATACGTTACTTCATGCTACGCCCCTCTCACACGCAGTTATAAATGATAAAAATTCCATTACTCATAATATGAATAAAATATAATTTTGCAAAATTATTTTCAATATACTTCGGATGAATATATATTATCAGTATAAAAGCGCACCTCACTATGTGCCCGATTGATTTTTTTCCTAGCACTACAATTAGTTGGGTATTGAATAAAAGGACTTGGAGAATGGAATACGACAGCGTAAGCGTATTAATTTTGCATTATTATAAATATGAAGGATATAATAGATAATTAAAATTAAATTCATCATTATACGCCTGAATGGACAACTAGGTACGAACAGCGACTACCAAGTCTCAGTGTTTACGGCTTCAAATCTCAAAAACAGTACATGTGTCTATGGTCGCTGTCAGTCGGTAAAGGCACAATATACGTATCGATGGGACACACATCCACTAGCCTAGCAGCCAGCAAAACTTCCTATTTCATTCTCTTTCGTCTCTTCTTTCTGACAATCATTATCATTGGGGACAGCCCCCGATGACCGGTAGGTCATATATAAAAAAAAAGAAAAGAAGATATCCGCATAAATAACAATCAGGATAAAAGAAGTTTAACCGGCAACTTTTACAAATCCCTAAATACATACTAATCTACGTAGTGATAACTTGCACTATCAGTTTTATGCTATCGTACCGTCGTCTTGTAAATGAATTATGGTATGCGATGTACAAGATTTTCATATACAGTCGAATATAATTTTCGTACCTATTAAATATGATCAATGAGGAATATATTTTAAAGATGCCATTAACAAGCGGACAAATGAATGAACATGATTAAAGGGACATACATACATACATATATAGATTTGATAGGATCTTAGGTGCGTATTCGTGAGCGTTGGAAAATAAGCGGCACAATTAGCTTAATTTATAAAACAGAATTCGTGCAGCGCAGTAACAAATACAACATTGTTTTCTTCCTTTAATCTTCCTATAATCCATACACTAAATTCGCGCGCACAGACACACGCATATACACAAAAACACATACATTTGTAGAAAAAAAAAAAGTCTTATTATATATGTTGCGAAATCTCTTTCACTTTCTTTTTCTTGATTATGTTAAATTTTTTTTTAAGCACCCAAGTGGCGTAACATTACATAGCGAATGTACACTTAGGCACATATAGCTTTTTTTGTTTTTCTTTTTATTTTTATTTTTATTTTTATTTTTCAGTATTTGCCCACGAATTGCTATCGCTGTGTTACAATATTTCCGCTTTTATTTTTATGGTAAAAAAGAAAAGAAAAAGAAGGAAATTTCGTCCGCTATTGTCCCAAGCAAATCATAATTGCTGTTAACTTTAACTGTTGCACATGTTAACCCAAAGTTTTTTTGTCGAATTATAATAATCAAACCTTCACTTTTCAAGTGCTGCACTTGCATAGCACTCGCCATCCTTGTATGTGTGCTAAAAACAATTAACCACCATCATCATCATCATCATCATCATCATTATCATCATCAAGCCATTCAAGCAGAGTTTTTCAATGGTCATGCATTTGTTTACGATACCCATGCATTTTATTTCCACTTTTACTTAATGCAATCAAAAAAAAAATTTCATTTTTCTTTGTTTTCATTAACTAGAAAAATTATGTTTAGAAATCTCTTATGGAATCAAATGGAAATAAATCGAAAAACAAAATAGCAAAATAGATAATATTAAAAAATCGAAAAGGAAACTGTCTGTCTACTGCTTTAAGAATTATTTTATAAAGACTAACAGAAAAAAAAAAAAAAAAAGAAAAAAAATGCAATTAAAATTTCGAAACATGATTAACCAGCACAAGTCTTATATATATAATAAATATATATATATATATATATATATATATATATATATTGCCCACCCATCTACTAGAGACAGAGAGGGAGAGGGAGAGTAGAAATCAATACGATATAAATGTGAGTTCAGGCGTACACTTATACGGCTCTCATGACTGACAATTATCTCCAGTCGAATAAAATTTTCTAAAAATAATATCGAAACAAAATTTTCGATATTTGCCTTAGCGCAATAATAACAAAATAATTAAATCCCGCACCACTTGTAGTACAAGGCATATTAACTTAGTGCGGACGTATGTAACACCCAAAAAGGCTTAAGATAGACTCACCTTTTATTTTATCGATCGCTCCAGAATAATAATTTGAATTGATCTAAGCCCGTCTGTCCGTCTGTCCATGTAAATTTGTGTTCAAGCTATAGATCACAATTTTTGAGATATTTTGATGAAATTTGGTAAAGTGACGTGTTTTGACCCAAGGACGAACGCTATTGAAAGAGGTTTAGATCGATCTACTTTTTCGACCACTCCCCATATAACGCCCTATTCGCCCGAAATATCGTGTTATGGAAAAAAATTGGAAATTTTCTCGGCAAAAGTGGCTAAGTGATAGTATTACGGCATTCTAAATTTGTATGCAGAACTTTGGACCGGCTGAAGCAATTTTTAAACTGAAGGTCATACGACAAAAACGTATAAATTTGAATACTTCATGATGAGAATCAAATCATAATAGTAATTAAAGATAAACGATTAAGTGTACCAAATTTGGACCATCTCGGCCAACTTTTTGGATCCTAGCTTAATATGAATTTTCATAAAAATTGATCCTTTGTAGGGCAGAAAAGTCTAAGGTTTAATATGCGATGATGAAACTTGATCCACCATAATGGGGTTTAGGGTATTTATTGGCCGCCCTTAACCGATTACAATGTTCTTACTTGTTTTTTTTTATAAAAACATAAACTTATGATATGCATGCTTCTTCTTCCTTCATCTTCTCATTTTATCGTCCAAAAAATAAGTACATACGGATGTGCTATACCTATTTCGACGGATGTCGGAATCGAATTGAAATGATAAGCAATTGCTCAGAAATCAGAACACACTTGACATCAAAACGGTTGAATTGTCAAATTCACATATCGTGGAAAAGAGGATGCGGAAAATATATGCCCAACATCCGGCAATCTAGCGTTAACTTTAGTGTTATGTCATTTACTCAGGACAACCTGACGGGGCGGAAAACACTCAACTAATTATGATAATTAATTATATCCTATATTTCATATCATCTGTTTACGAGATTTACTCCTAATTGCACAAAATTTATTCTGCCCTACGCCGGTTGTGGTACAAGTTTGTGAATATGTACAAAATACCCGCGAGGGATTTTAGATAGACTTACCTTGTATTATACCGATCGGTTCAGAGTCAGTCTCTGAATCGATTCAAGTTTTTCTCTCCGCCTGTTAATGGTGTGTTAAGCGTAAAGATCGTAATTTTTAAGCCGTTGTGATAAAATTTGCTGCACCGTCCAAAACCGCTATTGAAAATGGTTCGAATCGAATCTAATTTATTCGCAATTGGGTGGAAAAACTGCGAATATGTGTTAGAATAGGATGGAATTGAAATTCTTTCGCCATTTGTGGACATATTGGTGAGCCGATCGAGGCCGTTTTTGAATCAAACGTGCCACACTTGAATCTGATGAACATCTCATTACCCGGTTTTCTGAAATATCTTCACGGAATTTATAGACGCAAATATAAAAAAATAGCCGTTTTTTCTCGAGGTTATTTCAATTTCTCATTTATGGTGGGTTGGATTTATTTGGGCAGATTGCACCCATTTTTTTTTTTTATTTTTTTTTTTATATTGGATTCTTAATCGAGACAAGGAATATTTATGCCAAATGTTAGCTTCCTACCTTTCACATTTGCGGCTGTGGCAAGTAGTCGACAAACATAGAGGATCAAAATAATCCCTTTTGGCAGACATAAGTATGGGTTGTCGACATCTCGAAAACTGCACTACGTAAGAACAATGTAATTATAGATATTTAGATATTTTGTCCTATTTATAAATAAAAGTTACCAAAGATTTCGGAACATTACATGCTTGATATTAGTTTTTTTTTTTTTTTTTAGGATCGAAAATTGAAAAGGATCAAAATAAACTGCTCAATAGCGTTCTAGCGTTAATGGTAGGCCATTCCAAACTGTAGTTCTCATATATTGGCTATTTGCAGTCGACTTTAGAAATCAACTGAACGAGATTGAAAAAATAATATTTTTGATGCCATATCTCTTTTAAGGTGGCACTAATGATCCCCTAATCGATCTCTCTATTCGTGCTAAGTGCATATGTATATATACATATTCATATTAGCGTAATCGCTATAATTGACGATATACCCTATGTAACTTAGGTATGTTGTTTAGATGGGCATCAAGAAAGTGAAAGTCAAAAAAAAAAAAAAAAAAAAAAAATCGCTCACGTTGCCATCCACGGAAAGGAACAAAGTTAATATGCAAAAATTGCGATTAAATATATTTTTTTAAATCGGAAATGTAGTCTTTAGGGCTACTACTCATTTCTTGGTCACAATGTGCAAACATTAACTGGGGAGTAAGTACGTTTGAAAAATGTAGCTTTCATTTTTCTATTCAGCTGCTTGATAAGCTGACTTTCCACTATGTGATAATTCCTCCTGTTCCTTTTTTGTTTTTTTCGTATGAAAGCGAACATTGTGATCTCACGAGAAATATTTGAATTAAACCTTTTTTTTTTTTTTTTTCTTTTCTATAATTTTTTCACCAAACCCAGGATAAACCCCTACGCCATCTACGCCACTAATGCAATGAGCCGTTATGTAACAAAGGGAATTTGAAGATCAAGTAATTTGCTCCAATTTGTGCTTATGGTTGTGTGACTGAATGTTTGAAATGATTTGAAAGGTCGTTTTAGTACCGTCAAGTATTTTGAACGCTAACGGCTTTACATATTCACATTACCTTCCGCATAAATTGTAATTGACAGTGATTGAGCATAGTTTAAAGCATCTTGAATATTTAATATGTATTCACCAGGCAAACTATTCTCGAAGAGTCATCTTCCGATCACAGAAAATTTGTACATCGAACGTTCTTCATTAAAGGGAATTTTATTTAAAATTAAGTCCTTTTCTTAACCAAGAACTTTTTCTATGACGTCGTCTATGGTGCGCCGTATCGCAATTAACTGATCTTGATCTATATATATATATATATACATATAGGTGTAGTAATTAAGTTTTTATTTATTTTTTGTTCATTTCGTATGTATATATTTATGTATATGCGCATAATTTAAAATCTAAGGAAAAATTCATACCAGAAAAACTTTCTAGAAGATTGGTAAACATTAAAACACCTACAGTGAGTGGAAACAGAAAGAAAGAAATTAAGACTTTCTAGTTTTAAATTACGTTGCAATAATTTCATTGAAATATCAAATGATACGAATCTCTAGACGAGTTTATTCCTTAGCTTCTACAGCGGTTTTCACGGAAGATATTTTATGAATCGATTTACGTTGCGGTTTGGGCTTTGTAGTTACTGATGTGACCGCTGGCGTTATCGGTGCTGGATTAGCCGATGGCGTCTGAGATGTTATTGTGGTGGGCGTTTCTTCTTCGGTATCTGTTTTAATACCATTTTCCGATTTATCTTCGTTAGCCGAAGCGTTGACTACAATTATTTCCTCTTTCTTACCATTGAGCTCCTTAATTTTCGGTTTTTCACTGCATTAAAAATTATTTTACGACGATATGAAAAATTCGAAAAAGTCTTCTTATTACCTTTCAATATCGATATTCAGTACAGATTCATCTTCTTCCTCCTCATCATCCTCGTCACGTTCATCAGGGCCAACTTCCCTAAGTAAATCACCTAAATCTTTATCAACATCTTCCCATAATTGATCGTCTGCTTGTTCTTCTGTTTCGTCCAAATTTTCCAACAAGTGTTCTTCTTCACCCTCGCCTTTTTCATCCGTACCGTTTGTTTCGGCACAGTCTTCATCTACAATTTTCTCCTCTTTTATATCGTGATCATGAACTTTGTCATGTTCACTTTCAGATTTCTTTTTCTCCTTCTCTTTATCTTTAGATCGCTTTTTAGCCTTTTCGTCTTCCTCTTTGAATCTTAAGAAAGCCTTCAGATGTGATCTTTGCATGCAGTGCTTCTTGGTATATATTTGCAATGTGCTTTTATCGGCTGAATAATGTTCGCAAAGTTCGCAATAAAAGGCAGTAATTTCTTTCACAAATTGAGCCCCAACTGGAGCACGTTCACCATCTTCGTCCTCATCAACACCTTCGATATTAGTCTCATTAAGTAGAGCTTCAACTTCTTCATCTATAGCTTCATCGATTTCACCCACTGAGTCAACGGTCATGAATTTATTCAAATCGATTTCTCGGGTTCCATCATCATCATCGTTAGCATCGCCGCTGTGATCACTATCCGAATCATTTTTGCGGGCCTTATTCTATGGAATCAGGAGAAATAAAACTATGATGACAACGTTTTTTTAGACATATGTACTTACTTTAATGTGTTCCAACGAACAACGATGAGTTTCATATAGCATTGGACTTTTGAATGCTAAATGGCATGTAGAGCAGTATGGCATTAAAAACTTTTTCATTGTCTTATGATGTTCCGATAACTGATGTTTGGCCTTTGGCTGACGGTAATGCAAACGACAAAGATGACAAAATTTCGACTCGTACGTCTCTTTTGACTTTTCTTCTATTTCTCTTTGAGCGGTACGCTGACGAGCCCTTAATCGCAATAGATGGGCTCTTTGACGTATAGCTATTTGACGTAGAGTTGCCTTGTGAGTACGTGAACTCAAATGATAGGTGTACTCCTGTCATAGTAAATAAGTCTAGCTATTTATATAATATAATAATAATAAAAATTTTTGCAAAAATCTACCTTAAAAGTCACACATTTTGCGTGACAATGTATACAAGTTAACTTTATGTATTTTTGATTACGTCTCTGGGGACTGCTCTGCTCGTCTCTGCGGCCAGCACGCAACTTTCGGTCTTTGGTACTACCTTCCTCATCCTCGCTGCTGCGTTTATTTTTCTTGGGACTACTGCTGGACGGTTTGCTCTCGTCTTTTTCCTTATCATCTTTTTTTGAAGATGACTTTTTAGAAGCTGACGATTTCTTGGAGCTAATCTCACCGTTGCCTTCACCTGAATCATCCTTTTTCTTACCTTCCTTTTTTAGATCTTTTTCGATTGCAACATTTGAACTACCATCAGCTGTTTTGTCTACACTTACTTCGTCATCACTTTTATCCTTTTCTTCTCCTTCACCCTCCGTGTGTTCATCATTTTCTTTTTTAACGGACGTCAACAATTTCTTTTTTTCACCACTTCTACTTTTCTCAGTAGTCTCTACACTTTCCTCCTTTACGACGACATCACCGTGTTCATCATCTACTCTAGTATTCTTTACACCTACCTCATCTTCAGCAGTTGGTTTATCGTTGGATTTTGCACGTTTTGAAGTACCGGAACGTTTATTAGCACCTACCGAATCTTTGTCGTCGCGTTTTGTATTGTTATCGTCGTTATCTTCCTCATTGTCGCTGTGTTTGCGTTTACTTTTCTTGCTAGTCTCATCGTCGTCATCACTGGACGCAGTTTTTTTGGCACTGCGTGAGGAACGTCGCGGACTCTTGGTGCTATGTCTTTCTAGGCGACGCCGTCTAAGGGAGCTACAGAGGAGGATTGCGGGTTTTTGCTTTTAATGATTCAGTATCAATGTATCAAAATATATATATATAGATATAAAAATCATTTTGCTGTTGTTGCTGTAACTATCTAAAGAGTTATTTATTGAAACTATTCAAAGTTTCTGAATGCAATAAATAGGAAACCGCTCAGACAAACAAGAGGAGAAAAGAACTGGATCTCAATTGCTGTCCGATCGTTAGAGCTGAGCACAAGGAAAACTCACCATCTTTCTCTGAGCGTTCAAAATAAACAAATGTGGATTGGATTGGAAATATACCTGCACGCACACACAAACTGTGGCATCAAGGCTCAACAAATAGTTTGTCATTGTTCTGTGTAAATTTGTTCGTTCGTTTTCCGATCCTGGTTATGTTAGGTTTTGCAACTTTTTTTACACTTTTCAAGTATTCAGAGAAATTGGCAAAGATTTTCATTCGCATTTTTAGTTTTTTTGTGTGAAAACTATTTACCTCGTTAGACGTGCTATTTTCAAGACGCGGGCACGATCTTTTTGCTGAGCAAACATTAATTTGCGTCTCATGATGCGCAGGTCGTTTGATTCTCGGCGCAATACACGTACCGGACCACCACGTGCCGAACGCACGCCACGACTGGATGGTGCACCCCGTGACCGTGAGGCGAAGCTACTTCG
Organism: Glossina austeni; assembly: GCA_000688735.1. Taxonomy (NCBI): domain Eukaryota; kingdom Metazoa; phylum Arthropoda; class Insecta; order Diptera; family Glossinidae; genus Glossina; species Glossina austeni. Next base: position 1,605,659 of record KK502420.1, on the reverse strand, counting down.
AATCGGTATTCGCTTTGATGGTGGTCCCATAGGCGATGAACGATGTCTACTTTTGGAGTTGGCACGTTCGCTATGACGTGAATTATTGGTGGCTCTGGCATTACTGCTTCTATAGCCAGACGATGACGCACCACCAGAGGACATTGGCGGTGGTGGGGGCGGTGGGGTACGATTTCCTCTACCCGTAGACGATGAATTACGTCTATATTCCTATATATGATGATGACGAGATGAGGGTTTCGTGTTTATTGAATTCTTCACACAATTGCAATTGTCATTGAATTATCAATCAATCATTTAATAAGAGAGTATACCAAAATAAATCATAATCAATCAATCATTCATATTCAATGTATGTTGAATCAAAACATATACTTATTGGTTTGTTTCTTTCTAGAAGACAGCGACTTTAGTTTTAAGCAAAAATTCTTATTTTCAGTTTCTTGATCACAAATAGATGACAAAACAACACAAGAGGGTTTAGGAGGCATCATGAAAAGCTGTTTTCTTTATAGGTGGTAGCGTAGTAGTAGTAGTATTCATAATTCGAAAAATGTAATAGCTATCAATGCAAGGCAATGCAGTCAACACATGTTAAAATATTTCTACATAAAATTTTTTGTTTTTCTAGAAATACAATGGATTGCTGTCAGTTTTTCAATTGTTTTCTATATAGATATAAAAGCATATCGTTTTATCATCGATTGTTTGCTTCTTGGAAAAGGCAAGTTTCTCATCTGTGGCCACTCCATCTTACATATGTTAGCCAGTGCATCGGTACTCTATAGACTTTGTGTTTTTTGACCACTTCTTGGAGTCTTTTTGTCACATCCATGTGTCGTCTTATATTACATTTTAGTTATTTTTCTGTATTTTTTTTTTAAATAAAACTCTATATGGATTTTGTTACGTAAATATACATAAAATAAAATTATTTTTAAAATTTTATGAATTTTATAAAAATAAAAAATAAATTCTAATGAATCTTTTAAAAGTGGGTAATGTTCATCCACAGTATATATTCTTTTTCTTTTTTTTTTTTTTTTTTTTTTTGATAAAACAATCTGTAACCTAATTAAACTTTTTTAAAAAGTACTTTACTTACATCTTGACGCGGCCTCTTGCGGTCACCTGAGCGATCACGCGATGAATCCTGAAAATAACAAAATAATAATTATTTATTATTATTATTTGAGAAATTTTCAGAGTTCGTGCTTCTGGTGGCTATTACGTTTTAAAATACTTTTGAGCCAAGCCAACCCAAAAGCTACGACCCCTATATTGGTCAAAAAATTTTAATATAAACCTGTGTTTTATAGAGTTAACTGTTATTTTAATTTAATGAACACCTTTTATGCTTTAACATACCCTGTAACTTCTTTTGTGGCCACCAGAATCATGACGATTACTGCTTGAGCTGCTGTTAAATCGATCTCTATTGCGTGAGTTATAGTGTCCCCCAGCACTACTACCGCTAGGGCCACCTGAACTGTACCGCCCCGAACCACTAGCGCCTGCGTAACGATCTGATGAGCGACCGGAATTATTTAAACGACCGCCACCATAATTCGATGAGCGATAAGAAGAGCCGCGGCCAGAAGCGCTACCGCCACCGCGTGAGCCATAACCACGAAAACCACGAGCCATTTACTACAATTCTAACAAATTGACGCTTTACACGTTAAAGACCTCACAATTCAAGTGTATGAGAAATACAAAAAGCCTTTCTCCGCTAAAGGCAAATATTTATTTAAAATAAAAATCGATAAACACAGAGATTAAAGAATTTTGAATGTTTTACCTTTTCTGCTTAATAATTCTTTAAGAATTATTTGAAAATATATATATCAAAGCTATCAAATTACTAAGAATGATTTGCAAACTTTTCTTTAGTTTTTTAGTTGATTTTTCACAAAATTTTCACGAGGAAACCCAATTTTACTCCTTTTACAGAAAAAATATGGCGACACAATATCATAGCGTTGCCAGCTAAATATTTTGTGTTTTAAAATAGATACAACCCAAGCGTCATTATTAATAAGATGCCACATAAATAGCGAAAAGCGAACTCTATTAAATAATGGATTGATTTTACTCGTAAGGATTCGTTTATCAGACCATATGTTGGTCCTCTCAACATGTTTGTTATGATATTTTGAAAATTTTCAAATTAGATAAATTTTCGTTCTTCTCAATTAACATGGGGCAAAATAAACCAGCCATGGATGCATACTTTGCATAACAGACAATTCAAACACTGAAAGTAGCTTTTTTGAGATCTAAATAGAACAAATTAAAGAAAAATGAATCATGTAATACAATTTTTCGAATGAACGAATAATGACAGATATCTCAAATATATTAATTATATATAAATTTTTAGCGTTTCGCGCAACTGACTCTTCTTCTTATTTCCGTTCTAATTTAAGCATTCAATAATTCCTAACCTTGGCATCCCTGTACTAATAAAAGGAATAGTAAAGAATTGCATCTGAGTATTGTGAATTAAGGAGAAAAATTGATAAATTTTCTTAAAATTTGAAGAAATTGCAATTTTTTTAATAAGAAAAATTGCTATTTAATTGGTTTTCCGTGTTAATTGACGTGAGAAGTGTTAAATTATTGTAGACAAAAAGCCAAAACCGTTTTTTGTTCAATATCTCCTCGCGAATATTGTGAAATTTTTTTTTTTTTTTTTAGATGAAAGAGTGAAATTTATTTTTGTACGTATAAGCAGGAAATTTGTTGGTAAAACAAATAGTTGGATAATAAAAGTGCAATTGTTGCGTGGTTTTAATCGAAAAATTCACAAACATTTTACTAAATTGCTGTAATTATAGTTTTGCTAACGTCGGCAATATTTAGGGTTTTTGGCTGACTATTTTATAGCTTTTTTAAAATATAATTGCGGAAAAGCATCCGCCCGATTCTCTTTTGTTTTTTTTTTCATTATTGTGGAGGTGTGCGTACACAAATATTTTTTTCTATTGTTTACACGCTGTTTTTAAGAATGGCCAGCACATTGGAAGAACAGCAAAGCCTACGCGAATGCGAGAATTACATTCAGGCTCATGGCATACAACGAGTGCTTAAGGATTGTATTGTACAGCTGTGCGTTAGTCGTCCGGAAAATCCTATACAATTTCTACGTCAATACTTTCAAAAACTGGAAAAGGTAGGTGCTGCAATGTTAGCAGAGAGATTTCTCGTCTTAAGAATATAACGTAAGTGCAATTTAATTGAGTGAAGGGCATAGATGGCTATATGTAATCTTATGTATAAGGTAGTTGAGAAACGCTAACTATAGAAGACATTCTCGTATATTGCCTATGTTGGCCTAGGGGAAATGTGTTCATTCATTCGCCGGCCTGCATTCCTAATATAATTACATACTATATTCATTTTTCAGACCTTTTAAGAAGATGTGGATCTTAGAGTATTTAACGTTTTATTCTTCGTAAATGCTGGATGATAGTGCTAGTAAAAAGGGGAAAATCAGGAAAAACATTTTCATTTCTTTTCATAAAGGATAGAATTCTCGTTGCTTATTTGGTTAACGTAGATATCTGGATGTTATGTCCGAAGATGAGGCGAATACAACGATTATATTTAAACGATTTTTGTCATTCGTCAGAGTCACTAAAGGCGACAAATTCACCTAGGTTTCGTAATATTCGCATAGAAATATGCATCGGGGAATTCATGACGTATATAGATTTACGGTTAGCAACGATAGCGTAATCAGATTGTTTCGTCCCCTTTGCCTACAATGCCGAACTCCTTGGTATTACATTTTTTTCATTTGGTATTTCTTTATTTTTTATTTATTTATTTTAATTATACCTATACATGAAACCCGACTTAACAAATAACAGTCGAGTTCAATTGACTCTTAAAGCAAAACTTATATTAATTAATATTAAAACTTAGTATAAGTACGATAAAACAAATAAAAAGGAAAAAAAGGCATGTACACAACTAGCATAGAGCCATACTTACATCCGGTACAGGACCAAATTGCAAATGAATCCCTAAGCCATCGCAAACATGCATAAGCTCGGCAATCGATAATAGTTAACATCAATCAATTTTCGAATCACGTGTATTAAGCAATGTTGCTTTAATGGACTATAAAGAGTCCGATAATGAGAATAAGTGATAGACAAAGTGATAGATTAGATTCTTGGAAACAACTCTGAGCGGGTTAAATAGCTCATAATTATATTTGCACTGACTAAGCTTAACCAAGATAAAGTGCCTAGAGAAGCGGTTAAGGACATTAAAGCTTAATTTTTAATTCAAATTTAATTTATTAATTAATAATAATAATTATTAAAAACAATTTCATTATACAATAATAATCATTACTATAATTAATAATTAATTGGGCAATACGACTAAAGAGTCTCTTTCGGCACAATCATCAACAACAGTAAAGGTAAAGGTATAAATAACATAATATAATCATATCGTACAATATAAGACATAAGGCCATGATTTAGATGTGATCGTATAAATTATAAAAGCCCAACTACTAGGGTTAACAATCATTTTGATACCGCGTAGTCGCGAGTTCCATAACAAAGAATAGATGATGTTATGTATTTATGGTCAGGTGGGGTTAGATTTATCATCCGTTCAGATTTCGCGAATGAAATTTTCTCATGTAAATATGTTGGTTTTCGGATGCGTATGAGCTTATGGAGATATGTCGGGAGATCGGAAAATCAGCTAAACGAAACAAAGCGTTCGTTTCACTCACTATCTTCAAAAATTCATGGTTAAATAGAACGAAGAGTAGAAATATTGTTTTACTCCTGCGCTTTTGAAGCATTACCAAACCGTCTAAACATTTCATTTAAAATATGTGTGATAAATAAGGTGTGCGATGCAATATGCTGGATGAGTGGAGTTTCGCTCTATCTCAAAATCAAATATCGCGCATAAATTAGTAATGATTTCGAAACTTCGATTCATTTTTCCTGCATTGAATTTGTGTGTACAGTAACACCTTTAACACATACACATGCTTTTAGAGGCTCTTGAGTAAATCAAATCTTCATGAAAGTATATTAAATCGCCATAAAATCTGATGTGAAATTGTAGATGAATTATCATGCTTTGTTCACTTGCAAGCGCCTCCTAAATATTTATGTGAATATAAAAAAGAAAAATGATTTTAGACAAGTACAAAAATTATATTCGTCTGTGATTGGATCTTTTGTACCAAGTTTTTTTTTTTTTCCCCTTTCTTTTTTTTTCAACACCACCAATCACTCGGGGTATGTCCACTATTCGTGTAAGAAGTATGGAAAGAGCAATGGAATGATGAAGTGGTGGTGGTCACAGACTAGAAAATGAAATGCATATAGAGTCGATATTAAATCGACAATTTTTTTTAAAGGTATGAAGTTTTATCTAAAAGTAATTAGCAAAGACACTGACCAACAACTTTTAGCATAGATCTGTTAAATTATTAACAGAGTCTTGTTAAATGAAGCGTTTCATACTTGCTTTCGCCACAGTAGCAAAGTAAACTTTCGTTCACATTTGTCGTGGTTTAACATTTTTTTCGTATCGAAATTAGAACTAATTAACACAAATACATGTTTTATTTGTAGGGTTTTTTTTTTTTTCTTTTTTTTCCTTTTTTTTTAAATTTCGAAAAAATTCTATTTTGATTTAAATCCTTTCGGGACGTTGTTTAAAATTCTTTTTAAGTTTGAATGTAACTTTTCGCAATCTTTGATTTTCAATTTTTATATGGAGTAGAGAGAAAGCATCCTTCTAAGTATTGGAAACAAGTGAAAAAAAAACGAAAACATGAAAATTCGACACTCAATGGCCGATTGTTTCCATTTTTATCCAGGCATTGTTGTAGGACGATAAATTATATGCGGAAATTGTGTAAATCGTTGTGCCTGTTATAATTGATGAATTTATGATCGTCCAGCTTTTGAAAAGATCGGTATTCGTATTTTAGATTGCACTCTTGGCCGCAGGTGTTTTAAAACATTTTTTATTTAAGTATAGGAGAGAAGGATTTGAATGAAATAGATAGAATTATTTTGTAAATAAAAAAAAAGATTTAAAATTTCGAATAAAAATTGAGAAAATTTTGAAAATGTTTTCGGGGGCTGTTTCAAAAACTGCTCTCAAAATCCTAAAATGATTGCTTCTCTATTACCATAAATTTTGGTTATTCCCTCCCCCCCCCCAATATTCTGTAATCCCAGGCAAAACATAAAAATGGCCTTCGACGACGTTTAAAAATTCTTACTTATGCTCTTTTCTCGCAAGTGCTTCGTTCGCTGAATTATTGAAAGCTTTCGAAATAGCTCACAGTTTCATATTTACTTGATGGACGACGTCTCAATCAAACTACGGTAATGTGTTCTCGTTTCGAAAAGCTTTTCAGACACACATAAACACACTTTCTAAAGACATCTATCTATCTATCTATCAATAATTTCAGTGTATTGGAAAAACTAAAAAGCTATGATATTAAGTTATAATTTTCGAGGAGGGATTCATTTCGCGTAGGCACTTTTCTCGGAGCGTTTGTGGAAAAACTCAAAGTTTTTAGATCCAATTAAAAAAAGAAAAGAAAATTGCAACGATTTTCTTCCCCCTTAAATGCAAGCATCCCCCCTCGGATAAACAGGAATCGTTTTGATTTGTAGAACTTATCTTACCTCAATAATTTGCTATATATGTTGTCAGTTTTTTATGCAGATGATGCAGGATGGACTGTTATAGATGTTATTTTTATTTTTTTGATTAGAACTTTAAGATGGATTACAGCAAACATTTGTGCCAGCTGGTGTTTGCATGGGAATGCAAAAGTGTTTTCTTATTCATTTTTATATCAGTGAAATAATGAACGACAACGTGAATGGATCGATTGGATACTAAAATCGAGCACACACGTACTTTAATATCTGGCGCAAAAAAAAATCTCAATTCGTTTCGAGAGGAGCAATAGTCTTAATAAGCAAAGAAATTATATTCGGTCGCGTTACCTAAAGAAAAAAAGGAAAAGAGCTAAATTTATGAGGTGGGAAGCGGTCAGTTTTTTCTATTTTTAGAATAAAAGTGGAAATTTTTATGGTATATGCGTGCGTTGTAGTTTGTGAGTAATAAGCGAAAAACATTGAAAATCAATGTGTTTACAATTTTTGTTACATAGTTGTATGGGCGTTGTGGGCGTATTCTTTGAACAGTAGTAGACATCATTTTCAAATTCTTTTGCAAGATTGTAAGGGATATCTTCATTTTTTGCGGCCAGGAGAATGTTTACAAAGGACATTAGTCAACCGTACAGACGGATACGCTTAAGACGCTTCTGAATTTGATGCTAATCAAGAGCACTTTGGACTTTGTGTTGTCTCTGAGGCATTTTTCTGGGCATTGCAAACATTTTCACAAACTGAATACTCATCCTTCCAACTCATCCTTCGGGAATGGGTATACAAATAATGAAATTCCTGCTAGTTTAGAAGCAATTATAGGAAAGCGAAAGACAAGGTGCAGATGCTTTGATATTTGCCACGTCTGTTGCGTTTTGCATATTGGAAGATGCGATATAAATATGATTTGATTTGTTCCATTCTTCCAAGAGAAAAAAAGCTACGGAACTGTATCAATAATTCACTGCACACACCACGCAATTGTATAAATATTTCAATTATGAGTAAAGAGAAGAGGAATTAAAGAGCACTTCTATGCTATTCAATAGTTTATAATGAGATGGGAGCTCATATACACACACACACACACATATATATATATATATATATGTGGCGCCCGTAATGAGCATTTTTGTGAACTTGAAAGGAAGCGATAAAATCTTGATGGCAAATTTGAAAATAGATATACATATATATATATATATATATATATATATATAGGGATATAGGGATTGATATCAAATGAATTAAATTAATTTTAGTGTCGTTCGCCAACTTTGTATACAATATGTATAATGCATATAAGGCAGATAGTAAATGATACACAAATGAACTTGCAACATGTGTTTTCAAGCACACAGGCTCATACACACATATACACGAAGCTTATCATCGCAATAAGCCGACAGAACTTTAATGCATTGAATTGGCGATGAAAGCAGAACACAACAATTACACAATACACAATACAAAAATAAAGAAAAGAATAGAAGAGATGAGAAGAGAAGAGATGAGAAGAGAGGAGAGATATGAAGTTGGCAATCGAATACCTTCATCATTGATATCCATATGAATTGATAGCCAACTGTTAGAACCTCGTTTTAAACTTTATTATCGTAATGGTGTGACCGTCTCTCTTTGTTTATATGTGTGCGTGTATACATTCGTGTGTCTATCTAGGCATGTTTATATATGTATATATGTATATATGTATGTATGTATGTATTTGTTTATATATATGTAACTATGCTTGCATGTTAATAAATGGAATGGAATTTGTGAAGCAATCTAGACTCCTTTCTCCCATTTTCCATTTATGTTTATATAATGAGACTTCCAGTTAACGTAACGAAGCCTTTACCTTTCACCACGTAATAGTTAGCGTGTGTGTTTATTAATAAATTTCTTTCTAATCCTTATACATCACATCAAGAATGATAGGTATACCGAATGCAATGCAATCGCACCAGACAATGTATCGCGAAATCTCTCATACGCGCGCGCAACGTATTAAAATAAACAAAGAAATCTATTTTAGCAAATTGACGATTCGATTAGGGAGCAAGCAATCTTTGAAAAAGATGGACAAAATCAAAAAATCTATATATTGGAGCACGCAAAGAGTTCAAAAGTTATAAACTAAGCAGTGCTCAGCTCAGCTTCAGCTCAGCGAACAAATCGGAAGTTTCAACTGTTGCGCTATTCGAGGAGAGTGTCTGATATAGGCGGTTGTGGTCCGATCTGATTTGTATTGACAACAAAAAAGGATATTCAAAATTCGTTCCTTGCCGCGCATAAAACTCATACATACCGTTGGCTTTTGTTATGTATTCAACTTTATGCCACTTTTTCTTTTTTTTTTTTTTTTTTTTTTTGTTTTTTTTTTCTTTTTTTTTTTGTTTTTTTTTTTGTTTTTCTTTCAGTCTCTTTGTCTTTT
>KK502420.1:1582415-1594772 GCA_000688735.1 Glossina austeni | reverse complement strand
TAAATAAATAAATAAATAAATAAATAAATAAATAAATATAAATAAATAAATAAATAAATAAATAAATAAATAAATAAATAAATAAATAAAAGAAAGGAGAAAGAATTCTTTGCGCGTTCCCGTTTGAAAGTTTGTTCGAATGAAAACATATTTTTGAATTGTAACAATCATGGGCAATCCATTGGGTATTAAAAAAATTGATAAGCGCTTTCCTAGCTTGGTTTAAGTCGATTTTATCGACCGCTGATGAGGATATTTGTAGTTTGCGCGGTGATGCATTTGCCGGCGTTGTCATTAGTATCAGGCGTTGAGAGCGTCTCAACTATTTAGATCGACACTATATGCGCAGACACGACGGCTCAACTATACTCGAGGAAGATGAAATAAGTGCTTAACTTTTACTCTCACCTCTATCCACCTCTATCAACTTGTCAATGCAATTTGCAATTGAGTCCCTTCTTGTGAAATTGCCCTCATGGTTATATCTATCTCCCTTTTTTTTTCTTTCTTTCTCTCTTTCTTTCTTTCTTTCATTCATTCTTTCTTTCATCCTTTCTGCAAAGTTCACGTCCACGCATTGTTAAGTGCGTGCATATTATACGTTCGTTCGTGGGGTTGTGCAATAGAAAGGCCACTGTTGTGCAAAACTTTTTGCGCAATTAAGCTAAGGAAACATTCATTCACTTTGAGTAAACAATCGATAAAATACAATTTCATAAACTTTTCAGTTTCTTTTTTTTTTTTTATTTTTTTTTTTATTACTTTTCCAAAGCAAAATTTCACTTAAATTACTTAGCATATCTTTATCTGCGATAATAGATAAATACTGATGGGGATATGCTTGACATGCTTGACGAGTAGTGATTGATTAATTGACTAACTAATCGCTTCGAAACTAACGAAAAAATACAAATTTTTTTTTTTTCTTTTTTTAAAGAAATTTTTCTTTCAATTAATTATTCGTTTAAATGGGATTTATGTTGTTATTAAAAAAATAAAAAATAAAAAAAAAAAACTTTAAAATAAATTGAAAATTCCTTTGACTTTCTATTTTGGCGGTAGACAGAAAACGATATTCATATGAAACAGTGTAATAGTTAATGAAGCATAATCTGCAATCAATTTGCTATTCATCTGTTCGCGACCCGTACTCGATAACTGTAACTCGATAAATTCATTCCGACTTCATCTTGACTTCATTTCATAAATTCAAACTTCTCCCGGACACATATAGGCAAGTCGAAGGAGATCTCTTTTCTGAATGATACAAACAAATACAAAATTAACGCAATTAATTAAGTGATTCCGGCATTGCGCGGCAGACATATATAAGTGTGAAGCTTGTCCGCGTTCGAAAATATTGTTTTCATTAATAAGTTCAGATAATGGCTTGTGTCTAGAGAAATTTTTATTTTTCTTTCCTTGTTGTTGTTGTTATCGTTGTTTATATATACAATTCATAGATCATATTACACATATGTCTGTGCTGTGCTGTGCTGTGCTGGGCTGTGCTGTACTCATTAATAAAATAAGTGAATAAAGTAATGAATGAATAAAAGTGATGGAATTTTTCTACTTTTTTTTTACAACAACGACGGTTACTCTATATATTTATATATACGTAGTATGAAAAAGTATTTTTTTTTTTTTTTGTCTTAAAAATGTGATGCGAAATTTTTGTAACAGCATGAAGCGAACAAGTGAAAATCAACAAAAAATTCTTTTCATATTCATTTGTTGGCAGTGACCTTCACTTTCCACTGAAATAATCTACTATTGTTTGCCGTCGAGGAATTCGTATCCGCATCCCAGCATTACATACTCTATACAACTTTGTTTAATGCAGTCATTCATATAATGATTTTTTAAAGTAAGGATGTTTAGGATATTAGGGCGGAGGAGAGGGGACTTTTTATGCTGAAAATATCGCCTGATCCAATTGATTTTCAATAGTATTCGTCCTTGAGACAAATACACCGGTCGGTGTATCGCGAAATTTCACCAAAAAAAATATCTTAAAAATGTTCGACTTGTGAGCTGAACACAAGAACACAAGACCGATAGACAGGCAGATGAGCAGATAAGCTATCAGTATCGATTGGTGGATCTATCTCAAGTCCCTTTGACTGTTGCACACATATCCTCGTATGTAAAAGTGATGGTAGCACTTTTCCGTTATACGCTTCAAGCATTTCAGCTAACGTTTAATTAAAAGCTGATGAATAATTCATTTGAATTAACCGAAGCAGCGAACGAATGGATATTACTTTACAAGGAAAAAACTGTAAAATTCGTAAAATCTATATAAAAGCTGCTTATATTTATATTTTAAATTTAAAGCATTAACTCTAACCCATTACACGTTTTTCAGTGGAAAGCCATGCAAGGATAAAACTGAAAGCATTAATAGTGTTCCTCACTTAATTCGAATGAAAATGCTATTGAAATATGGAGATGATGCGTAAAAAACATAGTAAAAGAAATTTTTAACACCCGCAATGAAGTCGAATATTTTTAGCGCACGCTTGTAAATGGCTAAAGGCCTAAAATGCAATGTATTTTAAGTTGTCAGTCTAGCTGAACAAATTAATGATCATTGGTGAACCTTGTCATCAACAACTGATATACATGCGTTGATTATGAGAGCATTAAACGGCATAAAATGTCAATTAAACGGCTAATAAAAAATCATTCTTATTGGCCAATGGCCAGTTCAGCAGATTCGTACTTAACAAAATATTTTGGAATTTTTTATTTATCGCATGAAAATGATAAATAAGTTCATCCGGAAGACGTATGTCCATACGTCCCCAACCAATCAAGGATGAGGGAACATTCATTTTGTTAAAATGTTGCCAATAGCCGGACGGTTGGCTTCGACGACTCTATAAAGTTATATAAAGATGAAGAAGAAAAAAAGGAAAAACTTAATTTCCATACTCGGTAGCATTGAGTGGACACGATTGATCTTCTTTTTTATCTTTGGAGAATAACAGCCGAAAATTTTGTATTGTGCATCTGTTTTAGAGAGATATGAGAAATGAGCGAAAAATGGGGAAAGCAAATGTCTTATCAGTTCAAGTTGCATGGTAGGCGCTTGGATCGATTTGGCCGGCTTTTCAACTCTTTCGCCCAAGCTTTCGTGCTTTTTAGCTCATTCCGTTCATTTTTGTGAACGAACGATCGCTTATCACAACACAGTTACTAGCGAAAGCATGGAAAGGCACTATTCTGAAGCTTCCTTTTTTACTCTTCGAAACATTTCGACAAAATGAATGTTGTATCCAGATGGCTTATGGCGATGACAATAAACAGACAACAAATTTGAACATAACTTGAGCAATAATATAAAGCTTATTGTGAAAATGACTCGTTACTTATTTGAAAGAATGTTCACAAATAAATGTGAAAGAAATATTTTAAGCGTATCAGGAGAGTACAAAATTGACCTCAGCAAGCGGAGTATATTTTCTTTGTTTAAATTAGATTTAATTTCATTTCGTTTAATTTATAAACTCTCTGACTCATAGTTGACACAGTTGAAAATGAAATAAAATGGTCACCTTAATCTTGATGCTTTAAAGCTCAATTAGTTTTTAAAAGTTTTATAACGCAACAATATGTTCTTAGAGCAAGAGAAAGCTTCCTTCCCTTCTTCTGTTATCAATCGAAAATTCAATGTGAAACTTTGCTGCCGCCGCTGCTGCTGCTGCTGCTGCTGCTGCTGCTTACAAGATATGAAATTGCAATACACTGCCTGCTAGTTAGTATTCAGTGCTTTCATGAAAAGGAAAGATAGAAAAAAAGAAGAAAAAAAAAGAGAACCAGAAGGACATACATAAGCCTATGACGCGTCGCTAACGAAATTTGACACTTAATGGAATTTTTTCACATATGATATGAGTTTTTTTTTTTCTTTCCCCCCCCCTAATAGAACGCGTTTTTTTTTTTTACTCAACTGTGCTTTTTAAATGTTGACGAGGGTCATTTGCGTCATGTTGCTATTGACGATGTCGAAATTTTTATGTATAAAGCACAGAAGCCCGAAGGATATTCTGTCGGGCTCCGTTCATGTATATAGTGGCAGTTAATAGAGAATTGTTGTTGTGAATGATATTCTGCTTGCAAGCTTAAGGTGTAAATATATATATATATATATATATGTGTGTGTGTGTGCATATGTGCTTGTCTTTATTTACCTGACTAAATATGTAGAACTAGTACGCGTGTATTTGCCTAACGAACTTAAGTGTATTTAATTGCTGTTGTCAACACTCTATATATATATATATATATATATATATATATATATATATATATATATACATATATGTGTATATATATGTGCATAAGAAAAGATATGATTTTAATAGGTAGGTGCAAGAGATAAATTTGTTTACATGTGTGTCTGTCTCTTTGCCTACTTTTGATAGGAAATTTGTAGGTAGACTGGCAGTTAATGTCGCTTAAAACGATGTGTTTTTGTAGATATATTCATTTCAGTTATTTGCTGCTTGCTTGCTTCATTGGTGGTGGCATTCTCATCATCATCATCATCATCATCATCATCATCATCATCATCATCATCATCATCATCATCATCATCATCATCATCATCATCNTCATCATCATCATCATCATCATCATCATCATCATCATCATCATCATCATCATCATCATCATCATCATCATCATCATCATCATCATCATTATCATCATCTGCCTGTGTGTTGCTTGATTACATTCAGTACCAAACGCATACCATCGACTTGTTTTGTCAGTTGCTAATCAATTTTCAAGAATAACACCCGTGTGTTTTCGACGCTCATACGCTCCAGAAGTGCGATTGCATTTATTTATTTATAGAATTTAATTAAAACGTGCGTACGTGTTTTTGTATATGCGTACGTACGTCGGTGCATGTATATGTATATGTGTATGTGTATGTGCGTGTGTTTTTGAGTGTGTGTGTGTGTGTGTGTGTGTAGGTGCGTGCGTGAATATATATCTACATATATACATGTGTGTGTGTGTGTGTGTGTGTGTGCATGCACGTAGAATTATTAATAATTATTTCGACACCGCCTGAACAACGAAATTCAAATTTAATAACACACTCGTTTTTCTGTTTAAAGCCCGCTAACATTAATAAAATTGTTTTATTATATTTATATTTTTTTTATAACTTTTTCACATCAATACATGACTTACTCTTACTTACGACTCTCTATGTACTTATTATGAATTAATTTTATTTTACTTTTCACTGATCACTTTAAATGACTGTTTATGTGCTGTGTGCGGTCATAAGGCTATAAAAAATATTTATTATCTTAAATGAACTTTTTTATTATTGTTATTATTACGATTATCGTTATTGTTGATGCGATGAAAGTGTAGGTAGCCGCTAAAGGCGGTTTTCGTTTAAGTGCTTTGTTTTCTACACACACACACACACACATGCACTTCTTTTTTGGCTTGGAAAAAAACAAAAACAAACATAAAAACTATACTGTATGCTTACTTGCTCAATAGATCGCTACATGAAGAAGAAGCATAAAAAGTTCATATTCAAGAAAACACAATCGATGAATAAAAAATTTTTTATACTCTGCAGGATGTTCAAGATCCATGAAAATGTTCGTGCTTGTTAGTATATAATTTGTTTGTTTTGGTTTTGTTTTTTTCGCCTTCACGGCAAATTTCCTGTCTCCCCATTGCCTGTCATGCTCTGATTATTGGGGTGATGTATTAATTTTGTCATATAACTTTTGTAACGTCCAAGACAAGACACTTTGTTGATAGTGGCAACGGGACGGCCATTAATTGATCGTTCGTTGCTGGAATGTAAAGATGAAATTTTTGCTAATCATTTTTAAAATCCGGTCCACAATATACGCTGGAAAATGTTAAGAAATTTGAATAAAATTCTTCTTCTTCCTCTTCTTCTTCTACTTATTAGTGTTTCACCCTTTGGTTTGTCATAATTTTTGTTAAGTCTTTTGCTGTCAATTTTCCAAAAGCTCAACACGGTCTTTAAATTTTGTCCCAATGTCGTAAATCGAAGTCACAAGTTTTAAATCGCTTATTAAATCAGTTTTTACATTTTGCGTAGCAGCTTGAGAGCTCTTAGCACTTGGCGGCATGCGATAATGAACAGTTCTTGCAGACGCGATTTCGATTATATGGATATGGATATTATGAAAATTGAAAAAATGTATATATGTATGTATGTGAGTTAACACAGACCATATTGTCTACGTATCGATAGAAAGGAAAGGTATGCCCTGGAGTTTCGTGGAGGCTGTGGTTATTATAATTGAAAAAAGAGAAATTTTAATTATGCATGTATGTATGAATGTGAGTAAACACAGACGATATTGTCTACATGCTGGTAAAAAGGAAAGGTATGCCGGAGAGTTGCGTGGAGGCTGTGGTTAGTCGCCCCACGGGCCCCCCCAAAACTGTAACCACATTAAGTGTCGAGCTGTTAGACTGGGTAGACTGTGCAGATAGTTAGGAGGATGCTAGGAGGAGGAGGAGGAGGAGGAGGAGGAGAAGGAAAATCGATCTCGAGCGTGAACTGCATATATGCAAGGCAGGCTTTACACTCGGTATGTCCGAATTGCAATAAAAGTATCGCAAGTTGAACGACATTTTTTTGGATTTTTTCTCTTCAATTTTACTATTAATTCCTGACATGTTACTCGACCATGGTTCGATCGGACATAAAATTCAATATCGAAAATCCTATAAATCGCAAAGTATTCTTATGTTACTAACAATCGCTTCAAAGAATCGAAAATTTTTACGCGACCCTTAAGCGAGCAATAAGCAAAATTACTTTTGACGGGTGCTAGTGTGCATCGATGTTAGTATTCGTTAGAGAAGTAGACTTGTGGCTGCGCCCAGATTTACTACTCTCTTTTACTCTTTTCCGTTTTAAACGCAAAGCAGCCTTCTATTCATTTATTTATTGATTTTTGTACCTTACATCGCTTATAGTAAGAGGGTATGTTAAGTTTGTGGGGGTGTGGGTGTAACATCAACAAGGATTTGACACCAATCGATTCAAAATCATTTTTTCAGCTTGTCTGTCCGCCTGCTTGCCTTATTTCCCTTTATTTAACCTACAAGCCCTAGCTAATAAGATATTGAAAATGGTTCGGATCGGATCGGATCACTTTTTCAAAATTCCTTATATGAATAGCTGGGTTAAGTGAAGTAATGAAGGCTGGTGTAGACGTCATGGCCGATACTTTTTTTTGCCTTTTGTAACTTTTAGCCGTCACTTCAATCCAAATTTCGCAGCAATTTCAGCTCGCAGAGACTTCCTGTCTTTACTTTACTTTACTTTACTTTACTTTAGTACGCAAAGATAGACAAAACAGAAATAAGTCATATGCAGTTATTTTATGCAAATTTCGTGCACGTCTACGCGAGGATGAAATGTTTCGAACCATTCATCAATAATCCTTATCCAAGGGACAATAACCGAATTTGGCGTTGTTTGTTCGACATTATTGATATCCAGTACTTTTGTCCGCTACGTAATATCGTTAGGCGTATTTAATCCCCCTTTCAGAGCTCTTTAAGCGTCCTTCGTTGAAATCGAATCGTTGAAAAAGTCTCTAAGCAATTACTCAAACACAGCTTGTTATGCTCACTTCAAAGCAAATCTAGTTTTCTTATTTTTTTGTTTGTTTGTTTGTTACGGCGCGAAAATGTCAAAGGTTACTTACTACATATGTAAGATCTAAAAATAGTTTCTAAAATTTCGAATTTTATTCATATATATTTTTTGATGGTGTTAGAGATATGATAATACATTGCAATGCCGTCATAACTTAGTTTTTAAATTTTCCCCCAAATAAATTTGTTGTCGAATTTACGTCACAACGCACAACGGGAAGTTTAATATGTGACTGCGGTTGCATGCACTAAGAATGAGGGGGAAAAAAAAAAATAAATAAATAAAAATAAAAATAAAAATAAAATTCATTTGCATAAAATAAATCAATCGGTATTAATGTGTGTGAGTGCATCCGTTTTTAAGCTTTCCTTTCGAATCGGAACTAAAGCATCTGCTCGCTCAATTCATTTTGAATATATTTTATGGAGTTATATTAACCGTTCAGCTTCGCTTAACGCATACACCGTAACAACTGGGCTTTTTCTACACCTCATACCACTTCTATTTCAGCGTATTTTAAACTCGCGTGGACATATATATAGTATCGGGAAGAATTTAATTCATTATTTAACTATTTCGTCTGATTGTCTGTCCATGCATATTTTGTTTAACGTGCAAGTTGCCATCTTTCAGATATTTTGAAGAATTCTGGTACGCTGAACGTCATTGAATCGACATGGATTGGATCGGGCAATTTTTTACGATCACTCTCCATATAGAGCGCTATTTTAAAGATAATCTTGTATAAAAATAATTTCTTGACAAAATATCCCCGACTAATAGTGTTCGGGCATAGTATTGAATTGAATCGAAAATTTAGGATCGGATAGGCCAATTTTTTGAACCCGCAGGCTTGATTTTCTACAAAAAAAAAAAAAATCCTTCACATTCAAACTACTTACGTCAGTCTACGATTTTTCAAAATAGAAAACTTTTTTTAAATAAGATTTTGTATAGAAATACACGGTAGATGGGAAATGTTTGCCCCGCTTCCTTCACTTTTTATTCTCCTCGAAAAATACTTATTTATACATCGATAGATATTTTGTCCGCTTCAAAGCAATTCCCCTTAGATATAAGGCATTCGTGCCGGTGCTTTTTCCAATCCTCAAAGTACTGCAGATACGCACTTTTTTATATGGCATTGAACTCTTCCAGCGACACTGTTTGTGGCAAAACTTCGTGTTTTCAGTCAGTTGTGACGCTTATGCACACAACTCGATTGTTGTTGACGTCATTCAACAGCTCCTAAGCGATGCTCATGCGACTGTCCTTTGGTCAAAGTTTAACAATTTCGAAGCAAAGTTTGCTGCCACACCCAAAACATTCGAAGAAATTTGCATGGTATGAGCCAACCAATGTCCTCACCATCTACTCCAACGGTGACTCGATGATTCTCCACAAAACATTTTTCCTCGCTGCTTCAACATTTTCAGCGGTCGTTTGACGTGGTGGGGCGTCCGGCATGCGCACCTCACCATTAACATTTTCTCGGTCTTCTGTGAAGACCAGGTACCACTTAGAACCTTTTCTTTGTTCAAAGTGGATTCGCCAGATGCCACAGTCAACATTTTAAGTGACTTGAAGGACGGATTTTTAATTTTCATACAAAATTTAAAACAAATTCTTTGATACATTTTTTTTTGCCGATAGCTCTAAAATCGTCAAGCACGACGTCTAACCTCTATGCTGGAACCGTGTGTTCCAAATCGAAAAGTCACCTTGTTTTTGAACCCATAAAACCCGTAAACTAATTTCCATTAAAGGCAAGCATGAAATGGTTGGAGAAAGTGCGGAATAGGGAGCACATGGACACACCAATCACATAGGCGGGGCAGCTATGCTTAAATTTATTCACAAAATAATACTGAATCGATGAATATAATAAAAGATCATATAGACTACCTTAAGTCCTTCTGGGCGTTGCATACATCCTTTTCCCAAACTAGTATTAGGGCAAATGGTTCCCTCCGTTTGGGATACGAACGAATCCTAAATATTTTAAGGCGAACTCAGATACATATTCATATGATAATTGCGTAGATTTTCGCAATAGATTATAATCATATAATCAAGCGAGACCGTATTAAAGGAGCCACGGATCGAATTTTACATTCATAATACTGAAAATACATAAAAATTGTTAGTTCTTCTCGACAACGTGTGTGGAGGACTTCACCTCACACTTCTTCACTTTGCCTTCGACTTAAATGAATCCCAGCAATAGATGGATTGATGGTTAGACCCTTTCGACAAAATTGACTTGGACTTTTAACAAAAACTGAAAACTCTGATATTTAAACATCTGTTTTAACAAAGGAAGCAAAATGAATATGCATTAGGCGAACTAGACGCAATTATACCCTAACTATCTAACCTACAATTAGAATAATATTTGCAGTATTTAATCCCAATGTTATCAAGCTTGAAAAGTGTCAAATCAAAAATCCGTATATTTATACTCTACACCATTTGTGGTATAAGGCATGTTAAGTTAGTGCGGACGTATGTAACATGCAGAAGTGTTTAAGATAAACCCACTTTTTAATATACCGATCGATTCCGAATCATAATCTAAATTGATCTAATCCTGTTTGTCCGTCTGTCCATGTGAATTAGTGTTGAAGTTACAGGTCGTCATTTTTGAGATATTTTAATGAAATTTGGTACAGTGACTTGTTTTGATCCAAAGACGAACGCTATTGAAAATCGTTCGGATCGATCCACTTTTTCAAGCACTCCCAATACAGCGCCCTATTCTGAAAAGTCTTGATATGAGGGAAAATTGCAATTCTCAAAATTTCTCGGCAAAAGTGGCTAAGTATTAGTAGTTTGGCATTCCAAATTGATGTGAAAACTCTGAACCATTTGGGGCAATGTTTTCAAACCGCTCTCATGTATCCGTTCCTGCAGAAATGGGCAGATAAATTTTGAAGATATTTTGATGAAATTGAATAAAATGACTTGTTTTGACCCAAGGATGAACGCTAGTAGAAATGGCTTGGATTGGTACACTTTTTCGACCACTCCCCATATAACGTCCTATTCTGAAAAGTCGTTATATGGAAAAAAAATTTCATAATTTCTCGGCAAAAGTGGCTAAGTAGTAGTATTTTGGCATTCAAAAATTGTATGCAGTACTTTGGACCGGCTGGAGCAATTTTTAAACACCCTCTCATGTAACGAAAACTGAAGGTCATACGACAACAAAACGGTGCAATTTTCAATGCTTCATAATGAGAATCAAATCGCAATAGAAATTGAAGTTAAACGATTAATTGTATCAAATTTGCACCATCTCGATCTTCAATTTTTTGGATCCTACTCTAATATAAATTTTCAGGAAAATTGATCCCTTGTAGAGCAGAAGAAAGATGGAAAGCGATCCATCATAATAATTATACTAATTTCATACAAAAATAAACTCTACAAAATGTAGGCCTTCTACGCCTCATTTGTTGGTTGGTTGCCCTATGTAAGAATTATAGTTGGACTACATTAGGTTGCGTCTTGAGCCCGCACATGAAAAATATGCGTTCATCTTGAAACGTGATATAATTTTTGTGTTCTCTAATAAAAAGCAAGAATTATGTTAGAGAATGTGGTGTAGGGTATTTAATGGTCGGCCTTGCCCCCGACTATAATGTTCTTACTTGTTTTCACTTAATTTGTTGTTAAAAATGAATGAATAAATGTAAGTGTTTGTGCGCGGCTGAGGAGCGTGATTTATCATTTAGAATAGTAATGAGATTTTTTTTTAATTTTTTTTTTTTTTTCTTTTTTTTTTCACTTTATGTGATAATGCAATCGGTTCGGTTAAGGTGGTGATTTCTAATCGAATTTTTTTAAACAGAGAATTATTAAAAATACTTAAAAATACTTGATTGTGCGGAACAATTTTACAACAAAACAAAACAAAAAAAATAAATAAATAAATAAAAAAAATAAAATAAAATAAAATAAAATTATGTCAATTAATACTTTAACCCTGAACTTGGTAAGTTTTTCCTTTTTTGTTTTTTTCTTTTTTTTTTTTTCATTTTGTGTGTATAAAGCAAATTCAATCAGACACGCAATTTGTTGGGAAAAATTTAATTACAGGCTTTGACAATATGATGTTTACTTAGGCGCACGCATATACGTTTGCAAAAAAATATTGTTGTGTCGTCAATAAAAATTAATATTAATTGCAGGCAACCTATTACTAGTATGTTAATTAAAAGGAAGGAAATTACAACACCGACAACATTTTAAAGGGGACAAGTATTACAGTGTGAAACAACGATGCATTATTGTCCAGTCAATAAGATTAACAAAATTGATTCATTTTTAATGAATTTATCCCAAAAAAAATGCACGTAACTCAGGTAACATAGATATTGACGTTTGAATGACGTAAGTTTCAATTGTTGTGTCATGCGTTGTGTCACATATTAAAGTTCAAAGAGATGACTGCAATTTCATGAAACTAGATTTTCTTTGTTTTTTAATTGGATTAAACGGGGAAGCGCGAAGGTAACGTACCGCGAGAGCTATCGAAATAATGAAAGTTAGCTTGGAGTTAAAAGGCAGTGAGCTACGACATACGGTCATATTGTAAAGTGATTTGCAAGATTTCGGGCAAAAAAATTTCAACTTGTGCAAAGAAGCTTTACCGACCAGAA
>KK502420.1:1559688-1578823 GCA_000688735.1 Glossina austeni | reverse complement strand
GGGGGGGGGGGAATAATCAAAATTTCAAAATTTCGGATCATATGGAAAATGTTTCGAGCTTCTTTTTGTAGTCTGTCCTTTTGAAGTTATTCCAAACGGTCATATGGTTGATGCGCAGTGCTTGCGCTATTTCCGGACAGCTTGCATGCTGGTCTTCCGGATTCACCGGTTGCAAAATTTTGTCGAATTTTTCAGGTGACTGCGAGATGCAGTTTTGACGATCGAAATGGCTTCCGAAAAAGAAGCGAACAAACCACTTCTGGGCACTTCGTTCACTCATAGCATGCTATCGTGCGCTTCGCAGGTTTTTTTTTCTTTTTTTTTATAGGGAAAAAGCGTCACACAATGTATTTCTTCAGACATTTCACTCATCCTCAAATCAAGATAACTTTTTACGCGAGCAAAGAATTCAAAAATTATCTGCACAAAAAATGTTGGCTGAAATGTCACCTTTTAAGCACATGTTAGCACACGTTACAGGCATTGACACCACAATCCCGTGGAGAATTTTCAATATGACCTATTCCATTATTGATTCAGCGATATATTCCTTCTCTGATCAATTGGCTAGCAATGCGTAACAACCATCAACTTTATGCTCTTAACTAGAAATTTTTGCTAACATGACATTAATGGATTCGCAAGGATTCGTGCGTAAATTGAAAAAGGACAACAAAACAATTGCCTACAAATTCGATTAAATGTTGATTGGATTGTAAGGATAAGCGATCGAGAATTATTGAGTGAAATGATCTTCACTCTCATCTTGCAGTCAGATATCGTTTATAAGCTATTCGTGGTGTGTTCGACTCAAGTTGAATCAGCAAGCAGTTGTATCTTATTTTCACATGATATTCGGCTTCTATATGATACTCGGTTCACTATTCCACTATTTTCATCTGTCGTCAGATATATATTTATGTCTCAGTTCAGTTACTCAATTCCTTATAATAACACAAACATACAACAAAGAAGTCACACGGCATCAGGTTGGCAATGGAATGTTTCTTCACCAATGTCGCTCGTCGCTCATATGTCGTTAATTTTTCGTATATTGTACCCACCAGAGAAAGGCTAAGGATTGGTCTGTCTGGAAGTAATTGGTAATAGAAACAAGTGCACAAATTGAAAGTCGTTACGGAAATTGGCTATACTTGAACACGTTCAACTGACCGGTCATTTTAAGTATGTATTGGCGTTTGTATGGTACAAGTTTCAGTTATTTACAAACTGTCGTTCAGTATGCATTACAGTGTAATGGAAGGCATGCACTTTATGCTCTACGGAACGACATCATTAAAAAGCGGTTTACAAGATATCGGGCAAAAAAACTGTTGTCTTGAAAATATTGAAATTCGCATATGTCGTCCTCCCTCTCCGCGAAAGGCAAATAAGGAAGTGATCTTCAACTTTGGCTGGGAACGCTTCTCGTTTGCAGCATATCCTGCTTCAGATCTGTCTTCTTCTCCGATTAGTACTGATATGCAGTCCTATTTAGCCGATCAGGGATTCTGGAAAGTTGTGCATGTGTGTGCGTGCGAAAATAAGATGACTTAATCACGACTTATCTGCGAGCTACCCGATAAGGGGCAAAGGAATATATATAAGGATGATGTTAAGCTTTGTAAAAATGTATGTTTGAAATAATGCTGAATTTTGTCAAAAAAACGCTCAGTTTCAAGTTGGACGCTCAATTTATAATATATATGTACCAAGGACTACTTCGAAATTTTAAAGCGATTTGATGTTAGTTCGTCCACGTCTGTCTATTATTCCAATGTCTTTGCTTCCATATCCGCAGCAATGTCTCCGTTAGATAATCGCAAAATTTGTATTTGTAAAAACCTTTCCGATCGATTATATAACATATCGTTCATATCTAACGGAATATTTTGTAATATAATGTTTCAGAAGTTTAAGTATTAAAAATTGACGTTAAGGTGAAAAATTAATTTGTTTTCTTTGTTCAGAGATTTAGTTAAAAGTAAATATAATTAAAAAAACTCTCTTGTTAAGTTTAGTGATCGGTTCGTTGCGTGACGCATATGAACTCTCTCTCAGTTAACGATTGAATCAGAAAATGCGAATTTTGAATTCCGAATGATTCGATTGAATTTTTAAATAAGTATATACTCATATATATTCGATGGGGCCCGAATCTCGCATACCCAACACTATGCTTTTCGCACTCTACTCTCCATGTGCTTTTCTTTGATACCCATATCGCTGGTCTTACTATGAAAAATTTAATCGTGGTGTCTACGATGTTTATTTTAAAATTAATCCTTTTTTTAGGCCGATAATATATCTTTATTTGGGGAGTGTACAAAATAGTTTTAAACATTCGGTCTTGTTTGCCTTAAAAAAATGAACAAAAAAAAATTAAATTTAATTACTCGTAATTTTGTGTGGGCATGGGCGATTGGTTCCATTTTTTAACCTCGAGAGTAAAGTGTCTTGGAAAGCAAATGTGGAAACTTTCAGCCTGCTAACTTTAATAATTTCCGAATAACGAGAAGAAATCCAAAAATTGCTGTCAAAAAAAAAAAAAAAAACAGAGTTACGTTCAGTTTACGTTCCACTGCGCGCTTCTGCTCAGAACAATTTGGCCCAACGTGCGTGCAGAAACTTCACATCCAGTTTCCATCAAATTTGATATCGATGTCTTAATTTGTGCGATCAGAAGAATGCCAACAACATACTCCACACAGACGGACAGATATGACTAAATCAACTCAGGATTTCACGCTGCTCAAGAATATATACACTGAAGCTTCCTTTTGCATGATACATACATTATGGAAAAAAAAACAAAATGAGTATACGTCCACCTTACAGTGGTGGGTATAAAAACGAGTCGATACTCTTGGCTGAACTTATCATTAAGAGAAAATCCTTTTCCATGATATTTCTTTTCATGCAACTTAATTAAACGTCCGCATACTTTTAACGCTACTCATATAAATGTTCAGGCATCCGTATAGCGCGCTATTATCGTACTTCAATTGTTACGTTTAATGTCATTATTGTCATTTTTTATATATTTTCTTATAACATTTTTATTATATTAAAGTCATTTATGCTTGCAATGAGTAAATACTTTTTTTCTCACAACTTTTTTAAGCATTTTTAAAATATTTTCATTGAAAAATAATAAAAAAAATAATTTCATATTTACGAATACAATACGTCGATCAATAAATCCCAGGATTAAGTAAGAAAAATGCAAATTCTTTTTTTTTTTTTTTTTTTTTTTTTTTTTTTTTTTTTTCGCTTTATCGTGTCCACATAGTCTTACATGATTTATCGAAACTTTGAAAATATGCTTCAGATACCGTAATGACCACAGTATTTGATCCAAATCTGCAGCATCCTTTCAAGATTGGCAACCGCTGGATCTGCGGAATTGGCAGCTGATGGAATTGTAATTCGAACAACTTCGCATTGTGCAATTTCATCGTTACAGCCAGCGACTTGTCACACAGTTACACGGTTACTCAGCGCATTGTCTTGACGCAAGGGCAGTCAGTCATCCATCACTGAAAGATGCGGAGTATATACGTGTTGTCAAAATGTTCGCAACAGGAAATTTCAGAGTAGGAAGCTTCGGAGCGTGGACGAAGATGTGGGCTTCAAAGTCAGCATGAATATTGGAAATTGTTGTACGTAGATTGATATTGAAGTGTGGTGAACAGATTTGTCCACAGTACAATGCATCTGCTTAATGTGAAGGTGGTGGATATAGAAGATTTGGAATAATATAATTTTCTTCCTTCCTTTCCTCCCATATAGCATTTGCTATGCATCATTGTTCTTTTTTCCGGATAGTCGAGGAATAGAGTGCAATGCGTATTCGAAAATATTTCAAGACTACATACTTGCCGGTCGCTTTGTTGATTTTTCGACAAATCATCAGCAGGATTGTTTATTCGATTTACAAATACAATGCTATCGTCTATTGTCGTACACGGCATGGAAGAACCCTTTTTATTGCGGTTAAACAGTGCTACGATCTTTAGTCGTGACTACAGTGAGTGCTCAGTCGGTAAAGGCATAACATTTGCCCCTTGGGCACACAGCCACTAGGCTGCGGCGACTACTTCCCTCTATCTCTTGCTCATTCGTCATTTCCCCATCGTCTTACAGGAAGGAGTAGGTGACATGATTGGTCACATCAAAAAAAAAAAAAAAGTTCCATAAACAGCTTACTCTTGCCATAATATCAGCGCAAAGTAGTGAACGCATTATCTTTTAACGTCTTTGCTCCTGTCAGGTATTTTTTTGCAACTTCACTCTTCCATTATCGAAAAGATTTTTTCGGTGTTTCCTCCTGCAATCACCTCTTTTTGGTATCTACTGTGTTCAGTCTCATCGGGCACTAGTCGCCATTAAGTTCCTTGCAGTCCATAGGTAAGCGAATAAAATTTTACCAGATTTTGAAAAGCACCGGCAGAACGCTGCTAGTGTTCAGAAATACTATATATCAGTCCCGGGAATTATTGACTCATATCCTATATGTACTATAGATTGCGTTAAACATTTTAACAGAGTTGCCAATTTTTCATTTTCAATTAATTGATGATTCATAGTCTTCATAGTCTTCATAGTCATCATTTATTTTATTTTATAGAAACGAACACTTCCACTCGCCAATGAAGCATTCTCCCTCTCGCACACAATAATACGGGAATCGAGATAGAATTTTTACTCTTTAAAATTAAAACCTATTACAGAAATTAGATAGAGGCTTAAGTGCTTGAGTGCTTGAGTGCTTGGGCTTACATATGAAATGAATGTGTGGTAACGAAGTTTAAATCGCAACAATTCTAGCGATATCTGTACAGTTTTCAACTATAATTCCAAACAAAGATAAGAGTTCATCGAGAACGACTTCATTCGAAATTTCGTCAACGATTTGTAGCGCATTGCGTTCTTGCCAATGTTCCCCTTAAATTTTGTATTTGATTTTAACTAAACTCCCTGTGATGGGTGCACTTGCTGATGATTTGTAAAATCATTCGAATTTCATAGCTTAGCTCCTAAGTGGCTAAATGGTGGATGTGCTTAACTGTTCCGGCCTAGAAACTTTCGGCGTGCAACCGAAATAAACTTGATGACTGCTTCCTATTAAGGAGGGTTAAACATACTATCAAAATAGTTGCAGCCTCTGACGCATTAATACCCGAAACAAGTGTTTGTCACTTTTTCCCTTTTTTCATAGAAGAGGAGGGAGAATTTCTTGTGGTTTTCTGACAAGCTATGCCAGATACGAGATGTTCGCAAAATGTGCTTTCCTTTCTTGAGTTTTATGCAAAAAAATGGAAAATACAAAAAAAAAAAAAAAAGGTTAGCATTTAAACTGCAGTTAAAAGGTCTCAACTTAACTGTAGTTACCTTTTCAAGTGAACGCATGTTGGTTTTACTGTGCGTTGCTGAATTATTTACCCGGTATGCAATAATTAAAATCTCTTTCGTATAACCGTAAAGAAATGAAAAACATTGATTACGAATTTTATAATTAAAATCTAAAGGACACACTTCCACGATATGTAGGGAAACCTGTACAGTTTTTTCTAACTTTTTCGTTTCAACTTGAAAAAGTGTGCATCGTTTAAGCAGGAAATGCGTGCCTGCTTTAAAACGCTCTGCATACTTTGTAATACGATATTAAGGGAAATTTTCCCCCGTTCCAGTTAGAAATAAATTCGATTTTTTGGCTGATCATAGCTAAAATTTATGCTTATGGTTTGTACGGTGTCTTGTTAAAGGCCCGAAAGAAAGGCTGATCTCTCTTTCCTCAATTTTTTGAAAGACTTTTCAAAAAATTATTTATTATCTATCTATGGAATAGTAAGTTATGCTCTTTTGTCTATTTACAAATTTCTGATTTCTGATCTGATCAAATTTGATATGATATATATATATATATATATCACTCATAGTTTTTACGATCTTTAGATTTCCACAGACGACAGATAGACAAAGCGATGCGCAGCTAATCTTAAATTTCTGAACTAATCAAGAATGATGGTTAGCGGCCTATATAAGGTTCTGTCACAAAACAAACGACTGAATAAATCTTGTTTAATATTCACTTTAAAGCTAACTTGGATTCAGTGCAATTATTTTCCTTTTAATCTAATCTTATGTAAGCTAATTACGAAACATTTATTGCTTTTTTCCTTTTTTTTTTCTTTCTTGTTTTATTAATAACACAAAGAAATCCATTTTCCTGGCAACTCTGAAAGCCTGCATACTCATGTATAGAAACACATATATATATATATATATATATATATATATGTATATGCATATGCATATGAATGAATGTACTGTTAAAGCATCATTTAACGCTTTTCTAGTCACTTGCTAAGTTGACAGCAAAAACTACATAAGATTTTGTTGTTATGCACTAGCGACGACATTGTATGCAGCTTTGAGTAAAATGCAAAACACATTAACGTTAGCTGCGACAATTAAAAGAAGTAATGATTGCTCTGTGACGCTTACATGGAGGCATACGTGTGTCAATGCGTGGTGGCGTATATATAAACATATATAAATATATATATATATATATAGCTATGTGCGTGCGTGTGTGTATTTGTGTGTTTAAAAAAAATTAAAATATGGAAACGCGTAACAACAAACAATTAATAAAAATTAATTTTTATGATTTACAAATTATTTGTTTTTTTTTTTTTTGTTTTCTTCTATGAAATTAAAATCGCTAATAAGCGTTTTTGTGCGGAATTCGTTATTAAATTGAAAAGCAAGACAAGACAAACGGGCAAAAGATAGTCGTATTGCCTGTTGCATCTTTTATTTGATTTCATTTTGTGTTTTCTTTTCTAATATTTTTGCACAATATTTTTGTCATCTTTTTCGACTTTAAATAAATAATAAAAAAAAAAAAAACATAAAATAAAATAAAATTAAATAACGAAAGGCGGTCGTCAGTCGCATCTGTTACTCTTGTGTTGTTTGTGTTGCTCTTTTTTCTTTTTCTTTTTTTTTCTATCTCAAATATTTAGCACAAAATTTATTTTAATATTTCTTTAGAGCGAGACTATTCGTTAGTCTTCTTTCTTCCTCTTCTCTTACTCATAATTGAAAATAAAATCATAAAAATTCATTTTTACGAAAAAGAATTTCCTTTCGAAAAAGAAAAGAAACCATTGACGTTAATTTTGTCATTGGTTCGCTGATTATTATTTAAGCCTGCAATGGTAGTGGTGGTGGTGGTGCTGCTGTTGCGGTCACTTTGTTGTAAGACAAAAAAGTTTAGCTGAACAAGAAAAAAAAAAAAAAAAAAAAAACTCAAATTAAATTCCCGTACTTAACAATAAAAACCAAACCAAAATATAAAAGAACCTTAAAAAGCAAAAAAACAAAAACTTTAATTGGATTATAAGTCAAATATTGTGCCATTGAAACGGTCTTTCCGCCAAGAATAGAGAAATAAATTTACAACAAAAACAAAAAAAAAGAAAAAAATGAAAATAAAATAAAACCGTATGGACAAAAAGTGTTTTCTTTTTAATACACCTCCAGAGTCAAATATTATTGTGAATTTTTCATAAGACAAGTAAAAAAAAAATAAAAAAAAGAAAGAAAAAGAAAGAAAAAGAAAAAGAAGAAAAAACTTATTAATAAAAAAAGAAAAGCTGTTATTTTTGACATAAAACTATGGCCGAGGTTTGTGAAGATTCATAATCATTGCCGCTGCTTTCGTACACGTTTATATAATTATCAGATTTGCATAATTAAATGCTTTAAAGTTTTCTTCATTCATTGCATTCGCGTCATTGCCTTCATTCCGAGATTGCCTTTAATTAATCGTTATTGATACCGTGCCTTAATTGATTTGAAAGCGCTTTGACTATGAAGGAAGAAAATTGATGAAAAGTAAAAATGAAGAGAAAAAAATAAAAAAAATAAAAAAAATAAAAAATCAACCTGTAACCATTTTTCGTACTAATACGCAATAGGCTAAAAGTTTTTTTTTTATTTAATATATATTTTCTCCCTTTGGATGAATTCGCTTCTCTAATATTAGGTCGAGTCATAAGTAACTTTCGTTTTTTTTTTTTTTTTTTTTTTTTAAATCATTGAATAACAAACTCATTTTAATTTATTATGTATGAGCGATATTTTTCCATCTTCCTGGCCGTTTATCCTTTCTTGTCCTTCCTTGTAAAATGTGTTTGGTTCGGATGTCGGAAAAAGTTTTCAACAGCCTGACTGCCGATTTGCTCTTTAGGTTGCTCTTCGGTTTTTCCATTTAAAAAGTTTTGCAAGAAACCGGAAAGTCAATGGGTGTCCTGTAGTGGACCAAGATCCGGGGAATAATATGAACAGACCATCCAAGCTCAAGCATTTTTTTTCATAAGTCACGCATTGTCCTCTAAAAAAAAGAAAGAAGTTTTTGCGAATTGATGAGTGAATGCAGAACACTTTTCATGGAGTTTCTCTTGCACTCTTCGTAGCCGCTGGACGTAACATATACCGCAACATAAAACAATTGACAGCAAAGAAGACTAACTGAACCCTCATCTATATAGTCGAAACAAAAACTCATTTGTTTCGCTGACTTATGACTCGACCTTATGACTATAGCGAGAATTTTCAATTTATTTTTATGTTCACCATCGAAGGGCAGTGATTTCATCAAAACGTTTGCAACATGCAGAAGAAACCAATTTCAGTGCTCAACGACCTTGCAATATATATATATATTTGAATTGATCAAGGTATATCCGTCCGTCCGTCAACAACTTCACGATCATATAGAATATTAATCAAACCTCCTACCTCCTACTTTGAATAATATTTGACCTAAACTTGAACTTTTTTCTATTCTCATCTATGCAGAATTATTTAACGACCAGTTTTTAGAGCATTTAGTCGGGCATTAAAGTTCTTCTTTAATAGCATCGCCATGCCATGTCCAAAAAGTAATAAAGTTGTACGAGACGGAACATGCGGAATTTCTGTTGATCAGCAGCTGTGTAGCGGTATTTTGCCAACCACTTCCAATACTTCTACTCTTCGCATATTATTTTTTCCAAATTTTTTTCTTTTTTTTATTTATTTATTTATACCCTACATCACTTGTAGTACAGTGCATATTAACTTTGTGTGAACATTTGTAAGTACCAGGAGGAGTTAGGATAAACCCATTTTTTATTATACCGATTGATCCAAGCTTGTGTGTCCGTCTAGCGTCTGTCCATGCTCATTTTTGTGCTCACTCCACAGATCGCCATTTTCAAGATATTCTAATGACGTGTTTTGGTCCAAGGATGAGCGCTAGTAAAAATTAATTTAAACTTTTATACAATGAAAATTTGTGCTTAGTCGACTTAGACTATAAGAAATTCGGATCATATAGATTTATTTTTTAGATCGCATCATATATAGGAGCTATCATGAAAGCAAGCATTTCTCTATGACCACAAAGTCTAATCGCGCAACAATTGGAAAAGAATATCATTTGGACCACGTTTGTTATCCTTTTTTGAGTATCGTCCAATATGAGGGCTTTCAAGAAAAATACGCCTTTGGTGCATTATTTAGAAAACGAGTGAATGAATGTATTGGGCAAAGTGGTGCAGGCCAACTAATGGTTGATCTCACCCGGCTATAGCGTTCTTAATTGGTTTCTTCTATTTTACGTCGAATTTTTGTTTACCATTAAAAAAAAAAAAGGAATAAAACCGAAGTGAATTTGCTTTTTAATTTATATATAAAATTGATGGAAAACTTGTACAGATCGGGGATCTCGATTTGTTAAACTTGAATAAAAATTTTGGTTTTGTCTCATATATAGAGAATCACTTAACATCAGTGAATTGTTAATAAGCCATAATTTTAGGTTAAATTTTCTGATGGCCCTTGTAATCCCATGGATGGTACTTGAGCCCGGAACGTAGCTGCGTTCGAAGAAAACAGAATCAACAAGTAACAAATCAATCGATGGCCACACTGACGTCCCTAAATCAATCGGTTTAGAGTCCTAGTCAGTTCCAGATTACATAATACGTGGAATTTTTAATAATTATTTCTTGATGTTACAAATCAAAGAAGACGCATAGTATACCAGCGCCGTTTGATGGTTGGCGTAAAAAAATCCTTTTACAAATGTGAATCACTATCTGGCATAAATCTATTGAATCGGATTTTAAAGCAGAGTGTAGTTAGTGTTAATGATCAACGAAAAAAAAAAAAATAAATAAATAGATTTCTCGTACAATCCCTATATAGTTTTCTTGCCAAGAGTTATATATATATTTACTGAAGTTAATGCAACTTCCCGATGCAATTCAATCGAATACAAAATTTATTACTTATTTGTTAAGAGCACTGCTGTAAAGATGACATTGTACGCCCTCGCGTATTAACGAAAACCTCTAGTCCTCATATATGCTCGACTTAAGCAAGTAAAGTAGAACACGATGGGCGCCCGGGACTCATTTCAAATCAATTTCGCTTCTTTTTTTTTTTTTTTAAATTTATTTATGCTGAATCATAGGTAAAGATAGATATGAATATGTTCGAGCGGGTAAACATCGTTTATCGGTTACCATCTTTTTTTTTTTTTCTTAAGGCAGCGAAGAAAAAAAAACAAATAATTTTAAGGAATAATATTTCTAAAGCGCTAGCAACATCTAAGCATATCGGTTTTATTGAAAACTGTAGCGCACTTGAGATTTCAACTCACGACAGTTGAGTTGCTAGTTGAGATCCTTTGCTTATTCGGCCACTCAGGCGGATAATTATAATGAATAATTTTTTAACAATTTATTTATTAAATATTTTTCAACCCCATAGCTCACGGAGTTTCTTTTTAATCGAAATTTGTCTTCTATGTCAGTCCCTGCATATTTTAATGCTTGCCTTCATAAAACGATCTTTGCAGATACAACAAATAATAAGTTTTAAGTTATATTTTATTGCGCGCTGAATATGCGAGAGATTTTTTATTTTCACTCAATTCACTGATAATGATAACCAACCTGTGTATGATTAAAATCTAATGATAACTTTCGGGGAATTGCTTTACACGTATTGCACATTTACGATAGCAGTCATCAAGGTCAAAACGAACGAAGCTGTTGAATATGAAATTGTTTACGACGTTTAACTATTTTTGAACACATTATTAAATACGCATATTTGTACTGGGCGGATAAATTAAATGCAGACGAAAAGACTTGAAATAGACTCGAACTTATTTTATTCGGAAAGTGATTTTGAATTGATATAACCTTGTTTGTCCGTCTGTCCGCCTTTCTAGGCGGCTTTCTGTGGTTAGCAATTTTTGAGGTGATGTGATGAAATTTGGTATACCACCCTGTTTTGATCCAAGAATGAGTGATATTGAAAATGGCTCGAATTAGACCACTCCTTCGATCAATCCCCCCTCCCTAACGCCATGCAAATGCCCATTTTGCAAAATTCTTGTACGATTAATTAAGTATTAAGTGAAGTGATGCAGGATATTTAATAATGGGTTGTGGCCTACTATAATGTTTTTAAGTGTACCGAACAATCATTTTGGCAAAACGTTTGCAACGCCCAGAAGGAAGCATCACCGACCCTACAAAATATATATATACACATATATATTCTTGATCAGCATCAAATTCTAAATCGATTTACATATGTTCGTCTGTCCATCGGTCCGTCTGTTGTAAACATTTTCCTGGCCGCAAAAATGAAGCTATCGACCTCAAATTTGCCGGAAACATTGGAAGTTCTTGCACACATGCTGGAATTGAAAATGGGCCAAATCGGTCGAAGGACACGCCCACATTATCACATAAACTGAGAGCATCTTTCTTTCTCAAAGGAATGAAAAAGTAGTTTTTTGCTCATTACCCACAAACTATAGCAAAGAAATGTATAAAAATTTGAAAGCATATTGCATGGGCGATACTGTAGTATTATTGCACACAAATGGAAAAAATGGACCCCGCCTACCCAATATTATAGAGTATCAAATTTTAATTGCTTTTTCAATACCTTTATAATGCGCAGAAACGAATTTGAAAAACTCTATAAAGTATTCAAATTCTTAGTCAGTTTCAATTTTGGAATGCAACGAAACATGTCCGCCTGTCCATCTGGCTGTTTGCGCATCTTTGTAGTATTTGTGGTCACCTTTCTCCCTTCAGCGCAAATGAATGTATCGCCTACAAATTTGCAAAACAACTTTGAATCGACCCGAACTATTTAAAGAACATGCCTACAACGCCTACATGTCTAAACGATAAATACTTTCTTATCGAAGTCCTATTCCTCTTACTGGAATAGTATTCTTTTGAAAATAGAAGAAGTCAGCTGCGCCCACTGCATATTATAGAGAATGAGAATTTTGTTCTTTTACTTCTTTTGTCTTTTTTATAATAACGGTGATGGGTATAAAAAATTCTTTCTATATTACTTGTTTTTGTAGTACATTCTTAAAATGGTCTCATCGCAATCACTAGCTCGCCCGTTCCAAAAACATAGAATCTAATAAGCACCGGCCCAAATTGTCTCTTGTGCCGCTAATAGTCGTTATATTAATAACAATATTAAGCAAAGTGATGAAAAGGTATTTAACGGTTGGCCGTAGTGCAATATAATTGTTGTAGTAATGGTTAGTTTTCTTCTCAGGGAGTAAGATGCAGATGACTTATGCGAGAACAGAAAAAGCGTATAAATTAATGTGTTTTTGATTTCATTGCAATTAATAAAATCTTCAAAATTGAGATAAAAGCTTGAAATGTTTCCTTTGTGCACAGGACTCCTGTACCTCTCCTGTAATGCGATCAATCCCCGCTGCATCATATGGAAACTGTATTATATAAAATTTGTAATTATTTAAATGCAGAAAATGGGTCAGATTAAATTGCATCGTATTATAAGGAAGTCATTACCGGATTTTAAGAAATTCGGAATAATTATAATACAAATTAAATGAGTGCGTATCGCGTTATATAAAATTAAAGAAAGCAATTTCTCTTTATTGTTGCCTCCTTCTATAAAGAAATTTTCTAATAACTGTCAAATGGCAAAAATAAAACTGAACGCTTCGACTAATTGCAGCCATAGATAGATATTTCCAATCATTCGACTTGTTGGAATTCCTTTGTACGAAAAACATTTGAGGAGGAGAGACGGAAGCGGAAGGAGAGCGAATCGCATTGTCACAAAGAAAAACAAAAAAAGGAGAAGAACTTGCCACATACGTTGCCCAGATGAAGCCCAGTGAGTCCAGCTATCTCAATAGGATCGCCATGTTATTTGACCAATTACATGGAAGAATGCTTACTAGTTTCCCATAGCATGTCATGTAATTTTTTCTATGTTAGGTATTTGCAAAAATATTGATCGCCTTTTCGCTTGAAAGAGGCATTTATTTTGGGAAAATTGCCACAATATATACGTTAAAGAAAATAGTCTCGATCACATTCTGCAATAGTTGGCAGTGATCCACCCACCGACTTACTTTCGCACTTCTTCAACTTGGCGGTACCGCGTGCCAGCCAAGCGTGGTAATCAGGAAGCGCTTTGTCGGGTGAGTGCGCTGGATGTGACAGAGCTTCCCATTCGAGCGTGTCCTGGACAACTGGACATCCTGGCAACAAGTGGCTAACAAGTACCATTTTCAGGCAGATCGTGTCGCCAATTTTCAATCGTTGAACCCAAAACCGACAATTGGGATACGATGGAGCAGCATCACCATAAGCCTCTGAACGTGTTTGATGGGCTTCGGCAGCAGATCGCTTCAATTAAACAACAAGAGTAATGAATTTGAAAGAAGAAGAATTTTGAGCGCTGAATGATTAGCGTTGGCGTACGCTGAATAAATCAATAATAACAAATGGAAAAGTGTTACTTCATATAGAGGAAGGATGGATCAAAACCATCGAATTCAATCGTTATGTATACTGATATTTCCCATTTCTTTATCATTTTTCTTTTTTTTTTTACCTGTAGAAGTTGCTGATCAAAATTTTTGCAAACACCTAATATCAATTTTTTATTAAATAAATAGAAAAAGAAAAGAGAGTGAAAAAAATCAATAGATTGGTATCGAGAAAGGGTCGTAAGGTGTATGCAGAATATGATTTTTTGTTGTTGGTGTTGTGTTCGTTCTCCTAAGGAACTATTACTGATGATAATAATAATAATGATGATGATGATGATGATGATGATGATGATGATGATGATGATGATGATGATGATGATGACGATGACGATGATGATTATAATTTGTGCATAGTTGTTGATAATGTTTGTACAGCAAATGACTTGCTTTAGATCTCAGCATGCGTTCGTTTTTATTATTATTATTCTTCTGCACTTCAATGACGTAAATCATCACCAGAAATACAAAAATTTTGCTGGCATTGCAATAAAAATAATTGCAATTTTGTATTTTTGTATATTTTTGTATATTTTTGTATTTTTGTTGTATTTTTTTTTTTTTTTTTTTTTTTTTTTTTTTTTTCCTCCAACAATTCCATGTTTGATTAGATTTTTATTTGATTGCTTTTAGTTAGGAAAATCTCTTACAGAATAATAATAATTTTATTTAAATTGTTTTGAATTCGCGGAATTCCAACAATAAAATCGTGTCCACTTCGCCTAAATTGACCGTTAAGGGAATTGATAAAAAGTGCTCTTAAGTGCTCATTATATACATGTACGCTTAACTTTTGCCTAAACAAGAATGCTTCGAATGTTATTGCACTGCCCTGACTGATTGATGATCAAAGTTAGTTCGTTTTACACAACGAATTTCTTTGATTTTAACGAAACCTATGGCGTCTCTAATCATCCTGTACAGCTAGACTTGGACGATTCAATTGAATTCATTAAGATTAACAATAGCTTAGATGTGTGTGTGTGTGTGTGGCAGGCATTATCATGTTAACTCAGATATTGTATTGATTTTTGTATTTTTTCCCTTTTCTTTCTTTTTTGCGAAATTCTTTGCCATCTAAGGAACAAGTGAAATTGGATGCGAACAAGCAGGTCACCAGTCCAGATGATTGTGATGATCTATCGCCGATGCCACAAACAGCTGCACCGCCTGTCCGCAGACGTGGCGGTATATCGGCTGAACCAGTAACCGAGGAGGATGCCACTAGTTATGTAAAAAAAGTTGTACCCAAGGACTATAAGACGATGGCTGCATTATCGAAGGCCATTGCAAAAAATGTTTTATTTTCACATTTAGATGAAAATGAACGGTCGGATATTTTCGATGCAATGTTTCCGGTAACACATCTATTGGGTGAAAATATTATACAACAGGGAGATGAGGGCGATAATTTCTATGTTATCGATCAAGGGGAAGTTGAGGTATGTCCTGCTACTGCTAATGCTGTTAATTTAATAATTTTTTTCTCATTATTTATAATTGTTGTAGGTTTTCGTTAATTCGGAAATGGTAACCACTATCGGCGATGGTGGCAGCTTTGGTGAATTGGCTTTAATTTATGGTACGCCGCGTGCCGCTACAGTACGTGCCAAAACTGATGTTAAACTTTGGGGCATCGATCGAGATTCATATCGTCGCATTTTAATGGGATCCACTATTCGTAAACGCAAAATGTACGAAGAGTTTTTATCTCGGGTTTCTATATTGGGTGAGTTCGTTTTCATAGCAATGCTAAAAAAAAAAAAAAAAAAAATTTCAAAAATTATGATTTAATTCATATCATATTCACGCGAACAGAGAGTCTCGATAAGTGGGAACGTTTGACGGTAGCAGATGCTTTAGAACCGGTTTCATTTGAAGATGGCGAAACTATTGTTAAGCAGGGTGAACCGGGCGATGATTTTTACATTATCGTAGAAGGCTGCGCAGTAGTATTACAAAGACGAGCTGAGGTGGGTCATATTTTTCTTACTTTTTTCTTTTTATTTATCCATGTTTCGTTCTAATTTTATTTCTTTTTTAACATATTTTGTTGGGTAGCAAGGTGACGAGCCAGCTGAAGTTGGTCGTCTTGGTCCCAGTGATTATTTTGGTGAGATTGCTTTGCTTTTAGATCGTCCACGTGCCGCAACCGTTGTTGCCAGAGGTCCTTTAAAGTGTGTTAAATTGGATAGAGCGAGGTAAGTAACCGCGAACACTTTCCTAAACTACACTAGGCTAGACCTAATCGTATAAGAAAAAAAAAAAGGAGTTTATGCTTGAATTTTTTTCATACTCATTTGAGAAATAAAGTCCAAATCGAGATAAAAATTCTTTTCCAAAAAGCGCCTTTTCTCTATTTTCACAGCGGAAATTGTAACCTGTTTTTTGTTTTTTTTTTTTTTTTGGTACACAGAAAAGACGTTATTTGCTTAAACACCTTGTCGATCTTAATCACAATAAAACTATCAATCACAAGATACTATCATTTTTATTTCGGTCATTATTCATTCAGCAATGAATCAAAATGAATGAATGAATTAGTCAATGCGGTATTTATTATCTATACACTTTCCTCTTACTTAGGATTCTCATCTACATATGATATTTATATTCATTTACTGACAAATCCTGAACCATATATCACAAATAGACAGAACCATGTCTGATAAATTAATTCCTAGTCTCGAAAAATCTTCACGTAACTATTGCAAGAAGATCTTGCAAGACCGAAGCTATCTATGTCTTGTCAAAAGAGAATATTAATAATGAATTTTTGCATTCACTTGATCCAATCAATGAATGAAATGCTTCTTGTTTTCTAAAAATTTAATGCGAAATTTTCTTGATTTCTTCAGAGCTTTCTTGGCGGTTAATTGTCGCACCATAGTTACGGCCGTAGAATTGGAAAACCAAGCATCAAAAGAGCTTAAAATTAAAAATTCATTTTTTTCTTTAAAGAAAAAAGAAGAGAATTGCACATGTTAAATAAAATACGACTCTTGCACTTTCTGACCCGAAATCCTTCTTCAAAATATACTGTTATTGTTATTATTATTATTAAATTAGCCAAAAAAATCAATTCCAAGCCTAAAGCCTGAAAACCTTATTGAAAACTCGTAACGCACTTAAGACTTGAACACACAAACAATTATTGCATTCTTGGTCCGGAATCCTCTACCTAGTCGGCTACTCAACCCGTGTCAATGTAGCATTTGCTTTACCTTTAGGACGGGAATATCCATTTAGCCACCTTATAAAACATGACTTTTGAGAGAACGAGCTTTGTTAACACATTTACTGTTACCCAGGTAACGACGAATTTCTTTAAATTTTCTTTTAACGAAAGAATTGAATTAGTGCGCGATTTTCAATATTTTGAACAAGTCATGCTTGACTGGTTAACAAACACGAACAAATTGCGAAGTCGAGAATTTGAAATTTTAGATAGAAGTGCAGAGAGACGATTAACCTTCAGAATATAATAAAAAAAATGTTTTGTTTTTTTTTTTCAATCAGTACTTTTATTAGCTTAGAGTCTTTCGGCTCAGGAGATATTTTATAATTAAATTTACATATATATATAGTCCTTTTTCTTTCTTTGATTTTGTCTCTTTTCTCTTTAGGTGCAAATTTTTTTTTTCTTTTAATTATTTATTCCCTTTTCATATTGTTTTTTTTTTTTTTTATAATCATTACAGATTTGAACGTGTTTTAGGGCCCTGTGCCGATATACTAAAGCGCAACATAACGCAGTACAACAGCTTCGTGTCACTATCCGTTTAAGCGGTTAAATGGCAAACACTATAAAAAAAAAAAACGAAAAATAACATTTTTTAAATATTAAATGAAAAATTATCAGAAATAAAAAAACTGAAAAATATTTGCAACACAAAGAAGAACACTACTTACTGATTAAAACTGATTAAAATGAATTGTTTAAAAAGAAAAAAAAAAAAAAAACAAAATTTTACATCAAACTAAACAATTTTTAATAATGCGCGCAAATAGCTAAATAAACTAAACAACATAAAAAATGAAGTATAAAAACACGATTTTGTAAAACACATTAAACATTCAACCAAACAGCAACAGCTAGAATTTTTGGAAAGGAAAGTGAGAATGGAAATTTTTCAAAAAAATCGAAATGAAATTAAATATTTTTTTTCAAAAAAAAAAAAAAAAAAGCAGAGCTATATCCTTTCGGTTGGTTAGGCGAAAGAATCTTTCTTAATTTCTCCATCTACTGGGCATACAGGGTTGTAATGGTTATTAATATACGTGCATTGCACTAAATTGAAAAAGTATTTTCAAAACTATTTTTATTGAAAGAATTTGTATTCTTTGTGAACACTTTCATTACTACTACATTCACATTTTTCACTTCAAGCACACAGAAATAAAATATACGACACGCATTACATGCCGCTGACTGAGTAGTAAATCTTTGATAAAGTGACTTACTCTACTTCTTTTATAAATTGTAAAATAAACGAGTTTTATAATTTATATCTCGTATATCAATAAATGCATGCACTTTTATGAAATGCTTAGTAATTTAAACCGACGGTCGCATGACTACGATTACAAATTGAAGAAGAATATGCAAAATAGTCAGTTAGATGAATCAATTTAAGAGAAAGAAATAAAAGACTATAAGTACATGTTGTGTGCTTGACAAAACAACAAATTGTTATTGCTGCACCAGCCAATTTAAAAATGTATACAGGATGCCACAACAATACAGCTTTGATTTCAAATGGCCCCAAAAAAAAAAAAAAGAAATTCAGTGGTGGTGGTGGTGGTGGTGGTGCTATTAGATCGCATGATCTCAATCAATATTCCGACTATGTTTTGTAGAAAGTTTGCCGCGAATATCGCCGCCTAAACCTTCCTTACTTTTGAAATATTGCTCAACAATGAAAACGCGTTGCGCTGTCTACTGTAATGGGACATTTTTATTAACCCTAAACTGTCAGTTGTTGTCACTTGGTTTCTTAAACCCTGGGAATGGTTTCTTATCTGTAAACTTTAGCCAAGCAAATATGATCAATACTTCTTAACATACACTCACTCAGCTTAGTTTTTCTCTCTTGTAAATATTGCTTAATTATATTCTAAAAGAAATTTAGTCTTGTTTTTCCATAAATAATTTTATATTGGCTTAATAAGCGGTGCGTGCGATGTTTTCCTTTAAAATGCAAAAAAAAAAAAAAA
>KK502420.1:1530623-1558048 GCA_000688735.1 Glossina austeni | reverse complement strand
TATATAACAGCTACGAGGTGAAATGGATTAAATAATGTATTTATACCGTGGGAAGTATATAAAAGATTATTGCAATTTTCGTAGAATCTCGAAGCCGTCCACTTGTTTTTAACGCAGATCCAGTTTTACGACTCTGTTCTTCCTAACTGTAAGCGATATGTTGTAGAAATCGTGTATGGCATTTTATGCTTGAGATACGGTTTACCAAGTCCATGTATCGTTGTAATTCTCAAGCATCGCAAGACGTTAGAGAGAAAATCTGACGCTTGAGAAAATGAGGCGCTTAAAAATATTCCTGAAATTTCTAAGGAAGACGTTAAAATATATAAATCTCAAGAAATTTTATGGGCCATAATGGTGTCGATCGATCAACTGACGTACAAAATAAATTACAACAAAGAATACGGAAAATTATGTAAGAAAAAAAAAAATTAAAATTTTTCACTTAACTGGAGCACGACATATGGCGCCGTATAAGATCGGTTTGATACAAAAAGTAGCTTTCTGAATAGTAGTTTCATACATGCTATAACATCCATCAAAATATAGCAAAATTGACTTGTGAGACAAGTTAACATTCTTGACGTCTTTTTCGAAGTTTAAAATAATAATCAGTTTTTTTATTTTCATATTTTGTTTTTTTTTTTTTTTATAATATTTAATATTTTTCGAAAGTTGGAGAAAAGCTTTTTTCTCAATACTCGCATTTTTTCAATTTCTCAGAAATTAATGTACCGATCTTGACGAAATTTTACTCACTTCTTCTAAGTCGAAGTAACTATTAGGCGACCCATAACTAATCAATTATTTTGCATTCATAGACAAAATGTTTTTTTGAAACGACGTTTTTATTTTTTAATCGTTTATGTAATTACCGCCGTTTGCGATGACTTGTTGCCATCGGTCCTGCAAAAGTTCAACTCCTCTCTTGAAAAAGTGGTGTGGTCGTGACTTAAAATATAACTCAAGGTTCGTTTGGACATCGGATAAGAAATTAAAATTTTTATTTCGTAACGAATGCTCCAGTGATCTGAACAGATGGTCGTCCGACGGTGCTAGGTTTGGAGAGTATGCAGGGTGCGGTAGATGTTCCCCGCCTAACTGCTTAATTTTCTCTTGAGTAATCTTCGCTGCATGAGGACGGGCATTATCGTGTTGGAGTATTACACCTTTTCTGTTCACTAAAGTTGGTCTTTTTTCTGTGA
Source organism: Glossina austeni (assembly GCA_000688735.1). Classification (NCBI taxonomy): domain Eukaryota; kingdom Metazoa; phylum Arthropoda; class Insecta; order Diptera; family Glossinidae; genus Glossina; species Glossina austeni. The sequence continues at coordinate 1,556,843 of KK502420.1, read as the reverse complement.
GTGCGGACTGTAACCGTTGTAATTGTTGACCATACAGGTCAGCAGTAACTGTCTCCCCAGGTTTCAATAATTCGTAATGCACTATACCGGAACAATCCCACCAAATACACAATAACATCTTCCTCAGGGATAGGGTTGGTTTAGGGGTTGGGAGAGGTCTCCTGTTTGCAGGCAACCATTGTTTCGATCGCTTTATGTTATCATAAAGGATCCATTTTTCATCTCAAGTTACTATCCTAGACAAAAATCGTTCTCTGCTTAGTCTGGTGAGCAAGAAATTACAAATTGTTTGCCGAAGATCTTTATTGGCCTCAGACAACAGGTGTGGAATCCATTTACCTTGTCTATGTACCTTGCCAATTTCTTTTAAATGCCTTTGTACGGTGGACCAGGTAGACCCAAGGCTTCTTGATAGTTCCTGTATAGTTAACCTTGGATCGGACTCCACTAGAGATTTTAAGGCGTCGTTATAACTGAAATAAAACAATTGATTAGTTATGGGTAACCCTAATAAGTGTTGAACGAAGGTTTCTTTTTTTTTTTTTTCCTTCATCACAACCTATTCCGCAATGCAACACACATGGTGTAGAATTTACGGGAAATTGTGTTTTCTTGCTTATAACCCTGCCAAAATATGAAAATTCTATTGCTTCTAAATCCTTCGTTCAGTCAAGAGCTATAGTCAGATATCTCAGATTTCAGAGAAAGCTATTTTAAACACGGCGGTGATATATTTTTTTTAAGAGGTCTCGGGAAACCGCGCTCAAACGACAAAATTTTCAAAATATTGAAATAAATATTTCATGAAATATTGTTAAAGAAACTTGCTTTAGATAATTCATGAAAAAAAAAAAAAAAATTAGGAAAACATTAACAGTAGTTATCAATAAATTCACAAACGGTTTTTGCAATTTGGGTGAAACAATTCCATTAAGTATGAGAGAGTTTTGAAACGACGCTTCTTAGTTCTTTTTTGAGAAAGAGTTCTTTGCTCGAGATAGTCGAAGGACATTCAACCTTTGCCTTAACGCGGATCTTGTATTCCTACTTTGTTTCCTTAGTAAGATTTTCTTAAAGAAAAATTTGAAACTAAAATACCGCCAGGGTACAGCAAGCATGGGAATTGCAAAACTTTATTAAAAAAAGCAACGTTTTATTTTATTTTAATATAACAAAAATTGACTGATTGAATTCATGTTAGCCGCAAGATTGCGCATAAAATTTTTACTACACTTAATCTATAAAATTATTTCCATTTATTCTTTAGAAAAGGTCAATAGTTGCGAACCTTCTTTCTTTTTTGGGCGGTATTGAAACCACAAGTACGAAGGACGGAAAGAAGGAAGGAAAGTAATTCATTTAGGAATAGTCACACGAGAGGTTCATATATTCTTGTCTATATATATTTAGTAAACATATATATTATATATATATATTTAATAATATATATATTTAATAATATGTCTGTATTCGGTAACAGCATCTTTCAGTGTGAGTGCATTTTATAACGCTCGTGGTACCTAGAAAATTAAAAACGCAAAAAAAAAAAAAAAAAAAAATCCATCTCAAACAAATCTGTCATAACTTATAGGACTGCAGGCATTATAGAATGTTATCTAAATTTGAATTTCAATAAATACTAATACAAACAAATATTACACCGAACCGCATACTTTATATGTGAAATTTAAAAAAAAAAGAAAAACAAACTTTAGCCTTTTTTCGCATCAAAGCGTGGTAGCTCCTTGGTTCCTATATATATATATTTCATATATATATATATATATTTGTCAGCGAAATAACATGGCCGTCAGTCATTTCAAAACAGCACGAAGTGTAAAGATTAAGTTGGTTGATTGATTGCGTAGTGCTATCGGGGTCGCCATACAAGTAAATCGGTCCTGCAGCAAAAAGTCAGCGTAAAACAATCGTCGCAAAAAGTATAAGCAAAATTTCTGATTTTACGATAGGCCTATTAAGGCAAAAAAGGAAACACTTCCATAACCTAAAGGTTGCTAAAGAAAAGATTCGAATAGATTTCGTAGTTTTTCAGCCTGGAAGATTTCTCTTACTAAACAGTGTGTGAGCGTTTTCGCTGCCTTGATTGTCATGATTACTGTAACGCATTTTGCTGCTAAGCTTTAGATATATCGCAAACAAGTCCACGTGATGTATTGAATTTTTGCATCTTAGTGCTTCTTCTTGCTTCTTCAGCGTTCAATAAATATCTTAAGAACTTACAAATTTTCTTGAGGTAAATATTTAATATTTTAACTATCGATCGATTCAACATTTATTAATCAAGTTTCAAAATTGATTGAGTCCTTCTACAAACGGGTTTTTTATTAATCTCGAATCTCTTGAACCTTTAAAAACAAATAAAACAAAAAAAAAAAATAAATAAATAAAAAAATCAACATGAAAAATAATAGTCTGCGCATTTTAAATATCTTTAGTAAATTTGGTCCGCGCTCGACTCGGGGTAAGATTTCTTCATTGATTGGAAACTGGCCCTATAGAATACTAAATATTTTGGCAAATTCGGCCAGTACTTATACATGGGATAGTATTTAGATAAAAAATGGATTTATATTCCAAATGGTAATCGTTCATAGAATTTGTTATAGGTTTGATTGCATTATCTGTCTGGCTGAGGATGCTGTTTTTGTTTTTATTTACAATTTTATAAATTATTTTTTTTTTGTTTTTGTTTTTTTTTTTTTTATTTTGTATAAAATTAGAAAAATCATATTAACAAGAATTAATGTTTAAAAAATTCCCGCTCAAATTAATTTATAAACCTTACAATTCATCTTTGATTAACAAACTAAAATAAAAGAAAAATAAAAAGAAAGAAACACAAAAAATTTTAATGATTTATTAAAAAAAAAAGAAAACGTCCAAGTAAAGGAAAAAAAGAAACATTTTGACAACACTGCTACGATATTTTGTGTGTTTCCGCTCTGTTTGCTTCTAAGATTTTTTTCCCATATATTTTATATGTTCAACTGTGTCAATAAATGTATAATTAAATGTATGACTTGACAAAATCCAAAAAAAAAAAAAAAAAAACTAAAATTCATTAAATGTAAAAAATTTGGTTAAAGTCAATATCCACCACAAAATAACTAACTGTAAATAAAACGGAAAAAAAGAACAGAAATGTTTCCATTTTTCGTAATATTCAACAAATGAATTGAACAAACCTTTAGTGATGAGATCACTCAGTGGTGGTGGGTATTAAGAGAATAAAAAATAAAGTATTCTTATTTTTCTTAAATATAAACATTTGTATGAAATTTGGGGTAACTCTAAATAAATCACAGGAAGAAACTGGAAAAAGTTGTGCTCGCCTCGGATCAAATTTTTTAACATTAGCTTTTAGGCGATTCTTGCTTGCAGGCTAAAGCGATGGTCCATCATCTTGATATATCGTGAACGCAATTGTATTGATTCAAAATAAGTAGTAATATAGTCGGACAAGGCTGACGTATTAGATACCCTACACAAATTCGCCAATTGTACAATTGTATTCATTGCTTTTCGTAATAATGCACCAAAAATTAGATATTATTTAAGTGCAAAGGCATACTTTTTATGAAACCCGGTACATTGGAGAATTCCCACAACATCTTACGACATAATCGGAATCTACCAAATTTAATTTGCTGCCTAAAAATTTTATTATTTTTCAGTTTGTGTGATAAGAAATTGGAAATTAAGACTTTCTCCCCATGTAAAGACCTGTTTTTCATGATAACCCCTATGTATGTTAGGATCTAAAAAATAGACCTATGTGATCCAAATTTCATTTTTATACTAAATTGCTACTATGGACCAATTTTCATCAAAAACTATTAAAAATTAAATCTTTTTCTGAGCGACTTAATATTCCTAAAAAAATGATGTTCAGATGTAAAAAGATGATGTTCAAGAAATAGACCCATGTGATTCTTATTAGGTCCATTTAAGTTTTTTATTTAATTACTATCATAAACAAATTTTCATCACAAAAAATTAACTATTGGACTATATAAGGATTTACGTTTCATGAGAATCGTTATATACGGTGGTATCCAAAAAATAGACCGTGGTCCAAATTTATTATGAGCTAATTTTCGCCACGAAATATTGGAAATTCGACCTCTTTACCATATAAAGTTTCCATTTCTGTAGGAACGGATACATGAGAGCGGGTTAAAAACATTGCCCCAGATGGTTCAGAGTTTTCACATCAATTTGGAATGCCAAACTACTAATACTTAGCCACTTGTGCCGAGAAATTTTGAGAATTGCAATTTTCCCTTATGTAACGACTTTTCAGAACAGGACCCTGTATTGGGAGTGCTTGAAAAAGTGGATCGATCCGAACGATTTTCAATAGCGTTCGTCCTTGGATCAAAACAAGTCACTGTACCAAATTTCATTAAAATATCTCAAAAATGACGACCTGTAACTTCAACACTAATTTACATGGACAGACGGACAAACAGGATTAGATCAATTTAGATTATGATTCTGAATCGATCGGTATATTAAAAAGTGGGTTTATCTTAAACACTTCTGCATGTTACATACATCCGAACTAACTTAATATGCCTTGTAACACAAGTAGTATAGGGTACAAATATACAGTGAGCAGTCTATGAGATTTAAGGTCGTAATTAAACAACAATAAAAAGTGAAGAATTGCAAGATTTTTTTTTTAAAGAGGTCACGCGCCCCCTTTCGCCTGTAAGCAGAGATCAAAAACAATAAGGTAAAATAACGATGTTGAACTATAATTCATAATCTGCCTAGAAGTCACAGAGAGTTTCATATGATCGCGCTTTAAAGAAGACGCAATACAATGTTTTCTATAACTTTCATAATTTTATTATAATCATTTTTATCCGAAAGCTATTAACGGATCTTTATTTGTATACAAAAGCGTTATATATGTATCACGCAGTAATTATTGAGGCAATCAACTTTAATTAATTAAATGGGGAACAAAAACCTTTATTTCACTCCGGTTATTGCTGCTATAAAAATTTTATGCCCGTTAAGAATGGAATCATATTAGTTTTATTAGTCCATATGGAATGCACCTATAAAGCACAGATATTGGCTTTGAGTTTTATAAAATATTTAATAATAGTTGCCCGTGTATTAATTGGCTAATTGGCCCGTGATAAGTAGTTGAACTTTTTTCGAAAACATGGTCACATTGATGGAATGGACGTAAACATAGTCAGATAATCGCGAAAAAAAAGGTAAGAAGGTATTTATCTGCGATCCAATTCAAATTTCTCGTATTGAACTTCTCGATTTCTAATGTTTATCAATGAAATGTTCTAAGTTTGCGAGCATGTGTGTATAATTGTATCGATCGACTTATTGGCCCCGCCTTAACGATGTAATCATGTAAGCCGATCTGTGTTCAAAATTCGTCTGAAGGTGATCATAGGTGACTTTCTTGTTTGTTTTGATACAAATACGCGCATATATATATGTAAGTAATAATATGCATTGTATGCCCATATATACATACATTCATATATATATATATATATATATATATATATATATATATATATATATATATACATATATACTTTTATTGCAAACAACGCAATTTACTAAAGGCGTCTGAAGTCGAAACAATTATTACTATACTCTCTTGTGCTCTCTAATAGTATGAAGAACGTATACTGTATACATGTTGGCAAAACAAGACATGGCATTATTTAGCATTGCCAACATTTAATTAAAGCAAATTGGCCAATAGTTATTTAAAAAAAAAAAAGCAAAAAGAAAAAACAAATTACGTCCTTTCGTTTTTTTCTTTGTTTTTTGCATAAATAAATATAAATAAATAAACAAAAAAGAGAAAAATCGAACTCGAAAGTCGATTTGTCCAAGTCGATCAGTCCAAACGAACCGAGGAGGCAGTTATTAAGAACTATAGAAAGTCCATCATTTGGAAAGCATCTAAAAGTTGCCTTCCCATACTTCCCGAAGCGGAATGCTAGCCTTTATCTAATGCTATGAACTCATACACAATTTGATTCGATGCAACTTCCAAGACGTGTCGAGTCCGTAGTCATATTGTCATTTTTCTTCCACTATTTTCATTTCTTTGACATGTCTTTGATATGTCATCACCAGTATAACTTGAAAATATTGCAAGGTCTTTGCATAAATCCGTGATGAAAAAATTATATTTATAGTCATTAAGTGCTAATTGGTTGGTCGTTGACCGCATTTTATGGAACAAAATTTTCATGGAAATTTTTTTTCTTTCATTTCAACTAAAACGCGTAGAATACGAGCGAAAAAATAATTGTAAAAGATGACTAAAGCATTTCTTTACGGACTAATCCATAAGATCAATTGTCAACATGTCAATTCCCTGGCGCATGTATCCTTTTGAGTGCGCCCCAAAATTCAAGTTTAGATTTCTAAATTCCGTTATTACGAGATATTCTATTGGATGCAAGTGTTTTTTTCCCTCCAAAACAGGAAAAGAGTTAATAATCACTAAATTTGCTAGCGTGTACCGAAAGCGGTGCACATGGCTTGGAAATAAACTCAAAAAAATTCCGCTTTTGCATAATATCGCGTTATTACGAGATATTCTATTGGATGCAAGTGTTTTTTTCCCTCCAAAACAGAAAAAGAGTTAATAATCATTAAATTTGCTAGCGTGTACCGAAAGCGGTGCACATGGCTTGGAAATAAACTCAAAAAAATTCCGCTTTTGCAATGTAGATCTGGAACTCGAAAAACGACGCTTTAAAAATTATCAAAGAGAAAAAGAAGTAAAAGAAAAAAGAAAAAAGAAGAAAAAAAGAAAAAGAAAGAAAGAAGTAAAGACAATTAGTCCCATAATGCTGAAAAAAAAAAAAAAAAAATTTCCTTTAAATCTTAGTTTCCGAGTGCCTTCAATCTGCGTGCATGGCTTAGCAAAAAGCTTGAATTTTAAAAAAGGGACCGTTTATGACGAAAAATATTTCGATAATTTGTTAAAGTGAAGCGTCCCGTAAGCACCACTATTTACCATAAAATTATCAGCCACTTCTTCAAGGCAATGCGTATTATTTCATCTTTGCTGAAAATTTTTTCAACTATAAGATCGGTTCCATTTCGATTTGGTATGACATACGGAATTCTCGTGATCGTATGTAAGGTCTTGAGTTGCTGTTCGGTGCTGTTCGGTGCTGGTGCTCATTAACGAAGCCATTGAGTCGAAGGTTAGCTTTCCATTTCTGCATTAGACAGCCGTGTCGCCATGAAATGACAGTCGTCCGCACTTATTAAACGAATAAGATCCGATATGGGAATGAAAATTAAAATTTTTGTGCAATGTTTGCTGCATTTTATTGGCAAAATTTGCGTATAACGCACAAGTGGAACTCAATACGAAAACCTTCGTGAACGACCGCAATTCCGGTAATTTGTAAATAAATTTTTTAAAATCTGAAACGTGAAAAGAAACGAGAGCAAATGTTATACGATATATGTTGTTTCAAAGGAGGCAAATCCGCACGAATAGCTCAGTAGGTAAGTATCGCAACTAGCGGGTTCACAGGTTTAAATTTCAAGTGCAAGGTCTACCCTTCACTTCACTTTGGTTTTACCTATGGCGCGTAGATATAACACTTACCGATTGGATGCACCCACTATATGCTGCGACCATATCCTCCCCATCTCCTTCTTTCTCCTGACTAAGAAGCCATTGGTCAAATTAAAATAAATAAATAAAAAAATGGGCCGCGCGCATCGGAGAATGACTTGTGGCTACCGTGTGTATCGACTACAATTACTTTTTTAACAACATGTTGTTGCAAAGCTATTCATCTTTTTCCCGTATGTTATAAGATTGCGAGCGGAAAGTGATCAGAATGCATAGTTTTGAACTGAATTACAACAACAAATGCTTAGCTAGCTTAGCTGTTAACTAAATCTTTTACGAAATTCTTCTAACACGTTTCTGGAACATGCTAATGATTGCGGTGACAAAAGAACAAATAAAAATATTATAGTGGGCAATGGCCACTTATTAAATACCCTACACTACTTCGCTTAACATTGTTTGTTATTCATATAATGATTTTTTCAAAATAAAGCGTTACATGGAACGTGATCGAAAGAGTGGTTCAGTCCGAAGCATTTTCAATTGCGTTCGTCATTGGGTCAAAACACGACAGCATACGCAATTGCATTAAAATATTTTAAAAATAAATTGCAATCTATAAGTGAACACAGAAATGAAATACGGACGGACATACGAACAGACAAGCTTCGATCGATATAATGTGATAAAGTGGATCTATTTCAAAAGCTTCCCGATGTTGTATACATGCGCACAACATTAATATGCTCTCGCACCACAAATAGTTTAGCGTATAAGCAATCAGAGCTAAATTCGAATATTGTGAAGAAAAGGCGGAGTCTGTGTACGTTACAATAATTCGTGACTTCTATAGGATTTGCATTTCTTTCGAGTTACAAAAATTTAATTCCATTTTTGGTTACGTATATCAAGCTTTAGGATGATTTTTGCAAAATTATCAAAATCTTATTCTAGAACAATACTTAACGATTAAATTTTAATTTATTATATTAAATACACGCGCGTGTATATGTGAGAAATTAACATTTTATTTCAAAGTATTTAAAGTGAAGAGAATAAATTATATATATATACATATATAATGTTGATCGTTGATGTGACACTTAATTTCGACTTCCTCGAACGGTTAGCGTATATATTAATTTTTAATTTTATTATATTCGATTAATTCTATCGAGTTTGCTAAAGAGAGAACTGCTCGCGAAATTCCAGTCATACTCTTTGTCTCTTATAATGAATCAAATAATATCATAAAAACAAACAAACGATTATAAAATAAATGCAAAGAGAAAAATGATTTGAAAATCTTTCTTCTTTTTGTTTTTTGTGTTGTTTTTCTCGTTTTATTTTCATTGTTTTTCAAAAACAAAACAAAGCAATTGAATTATTACAGATTGAGACAAGCGCTAATTACATGCCTATATATATATATATATTTTATATATATATAGGTAATTATTTAACGGTTTTCGTTTACCGAAAAAACAAAAATATGCTCTTATAATTACACGGAATAGATGATATAAGTCACATGTGAAGAAAATTCATGTAAATGATAGAAAGTGTAATAGATGTGTTTTTAAAAAATTTTTAACGTTCAAATTGCTTTACACTTTAGTCGTTTACTCATTACGGATGCGGAAGCATTTTCACAAAGTAATTCTAAATCGATTTTAGCTTATCTGTCCGTCTGTCCGTGTTTTATTCTTATATTCAACCTAGAGGTTGACATGTTTCCACCCAAGGATTCCGATGATTCGGAACGGATCACTCTTTCGGCCATTTTCCATATAGTGTCTCTGCTTTATTCTTATATTTAACCTACAAATTGAAAGGAAATGACTCGGATCGCACCGCTCTTTTGGCTACTTTCCATGTGTAGCGTCCGTGTTTTATTCGTATATTCAATCTACAAGTTGATATGTTTCTACCCAAGGACACGGATCGCGCCACTCTTTCGGCCACTTTCCATATAGCGCCTAATTTTGAAAAATCATAATCACTCAATAAAGTTTTTACTTGTTTTTATATACATACTGTTCTTAATGTCTTTTATCAGCAGAACCATTAGAAACGTTCCAGAAACACACATATATGAATTAGAGAATTTTCAGAAATCATAGACAAGACATATATATATATATATGTACTGAGAAACTTGCATAGATTGACTTACATGACACACTTGTACGTATCATATTTTCTAAATTTCAATTAACAAACTTTAAATGCGAATTCATCGACACTATATATCTATCTATATATGTATGAAATTCAATTTTCAATTTCGGAACAAACAGGAGAGAGGACAAATGCAATAAAAATATTGTTTAAACAATTCATTTATTAGACATATTATGCTCTTTTTATTTCTACACATTACACAGAGTACGTATACGTACGTATAGAGTGAGCACAACAATGAGATATTTTGCTCTCTGTCTCTCTCTCTCTCTCTCTCTCTCTCTCTAAGGGGATCTCTTTAATGCTTTGTGTAAAGGCAAACTTTTCTATATATGCTTTAATTGATATTATATTTATTTTTATCTTGGTAAAGTCGTTTATGGACACCACCGATATTTTAGTAGCGCGTTCCTGTATTTCAAACTACAAACAACTTAAATATTTATATAAAGTGTGAGGAGGCGACTGATTGATTATCTGATCTTAACATTGACATACTATAAAAATTACAGAAAAGAAAAAAATAAAAAAAAAAACACTGGTTTTCAAAAAAATCGAGAAAAAAAATTCCAAATTTTTTCCTCAATGCAAAAATGTTATCCTGCATTTAATTGTCAGAGAAGTGAGAATAAAAAAAAAAAAAAATAATAATAAAAATAAAAAAAAAGAAGAAGAAAAGAAAAAATGAAAGACGTTTAAATATATATTTGATTTTAATAAAAGAGAAGAAAATTTAAGTAATTTTGCAAAGGAGAAAAACAAGTCAAAAGAAGAAAAGTCGGAGTAAAAATGTTCGATACCATCGTTTACATACCTACAATACTGGCCTATGCGTTCATATCGCTGTTGGTATTGATTTTGGGTTTCATTGTTATGTACGTGTCCCATAAGACTTACGCCTACATTTATGATAGTTTGCCGGTTGCCCAGTTTGGCGCGTCATCTATATTAAGTGCGACTAAATTGAATCGGATCAATGCAGTTATAACAAAATCGGAATGTCAAATTGGACGAAAATCGAAAACAGGTTAATGTCATCCAACAACCATATCATTCATCTTCCTCCATCCTACTCTTCTTCCTTTTCTAATGCTTCTACTGCTTTTACCGCCTTTTTAGCCAGAGTAAATCAATAAACAACCCAACCTATCTATATATATATATATATATATATATATATGTATACCTACGTATCGTATCACTGCTTTTTTGATTAATTGTATATTGTTTACTGAGTAGTTTACTTAAATGTGTATGAAAAAAAAAAAAAAAAAAAAAAATATGATATTTGTTATGTACATGAATGTATCCATTTATTCATTAGCTTTGAGAATATATGTTAATATCGAGCCCTGTTATCTGGCCTATGTGGTATACGAGACTGATCATAATCAAGAAACTAATTCCGGAAATGAGAATCACGAAATTCAAAGTAATTTTGATTTATTGAATGAAGGACACTGTATGCGTCTAATAAAATACTTTGACTGTTTAACCGACCATACCGATAGGACCGAGTATGCGAAAATGTAAATATCCTTTAGATAATTTTCCTTGTATCAGTGATTATTCTCATGAAAACAAATAAATACTTTATAGGAAATTTTAGAAAAACATAAATTAAATTGCAAAAAAAAAAAAAAAAAAAAAAACAACAAAAACAAAACAAACCAGTTCTTGTATGAATTTCGCTAACAGGGGCTCTTTTAATGACAATAAATACCGAGTTCAGGGTTAATAAATTTAAATGTAATATCTTTCTTTAAAACTATGTTTATATTTGTATAAATAAGAATATTAATTATAAATTAAATATAAATTTCAAGTGTATATACATTTAAATGTCTTTTCGAAATTATTTCATTTACAATTTAGCTTATATATCAGATAGAAAAAAAAAAACCTATATATTATATATATATATATGTATATATATATATATGTATATATATATATGTAAGGTCATTGAAAGCATAAAACTTTTGAATTTTTATTTTTAGGAAAATAAAAAAAAAAATAAAAAGTAAGTTTAACAAAAAAGGCGGGGGCATTGTGTAACATTGCAATTTAGTTTTAAAGACTAAAAAAAAAAAAAAAAAAAAAGATTAGGTATGTGTGTGTGTGTGTGTGTGTGTGGTAAAGCTATAAGTAATAACTTCAACAGCAGGATCAGCATTGAAAGGAAAGAAACATTAGTTTTTACTACGTCTATAGGCTTATCAACTCCATGAAGGGGCCAGGTCACTGTGATAGCCTAAAAAAGTGTACTTGGCCAAGTTTTTTTGCGAGAAAAAAAATGCATTTTTGAAATCGCAACCATTCTCTGTTTCTTTCCATTGATCGTTGTTCTGTAATCGACGGCGCAAGTTTGAATGGAAAAGTCTTTTTATTAATAAAAAATATTTAACTTAACGCGAAGAATCCTATGTGTTCCACTAGAGAATTTTGCTTTCAAGACATAGTAAAAAGTTCGAATAAAAAGAAGTGAGAAAGTTTTCTATATTCGGTCGGAAAAGAATACAATTTTCATACTCTATAACATTGGATGGGCGTGGCGGACTTATTCTATTTTCAAAATAAAAGTGGAAAAATTTATATGGGATATGTGTTGTACTTTATGAGTAACAAGCAAAATACGTAAAGAACAAAAGTGTTCAAAGTTTCCATTTGCGAAAGCGTCTGGTCATGTTGTAGCCATGCCTTTCAACCGTTTTGGGTAAATTTCAAATGCTTTTGCAATTTTCTAGGCGATATTTTCATTTACGGAAAACGGAAAAATGTTTACCGCAATTACCAAATAGTTGGACAGATGGACAGACGGGCATGCTGAGTTGCATTCCAAATTTGAAAGTCTGCAGGAATTTATATGTTATGAGGTTGTGAACCTTGCTTCTGCACAATGCAAAGGCATTGAAAAATAAATTAAAATTTTACACTATAATATTGAATTGTGATGCAGGTACTACAGCATCGTCCGTAGCATATGCCTCCAAGTTTTTGTAGATGTATCTGCTGAGTAATGAATAAAAAATCAATTCATTATTCCACTTGAAGAGTAAAGATGCTGTACCTGGTCCTGTACGACGATTTGGCTCATTTTCCATATCAACTTGCGTGCAAAAGCTCTCAGCATTTTTGCCAAATTTAAAGTCAATCGCTTCAACCCACATTACGCAGACATTACAACAGGCATTACGCAGACAGACAGACGGATATGAATAAATCGAGCATACATACTTTGTGGAGTCTCTGGGCCTTCATTCTGGGCGTTGCAAACGTTTTAACAAAATGAATATACTTCTCATCTTTCGCTCCTGACAGTTGTGGAACTCATGAGTTGAAAATCGAAAATACAGTAATAAACAATTTAACGTATCGATGATGTCAATATAACCTGGAAAGCCGATAGCCTTAGATGCTAATGCTTTAAGGCTTTAGTCTTACAATTTATTTCTCTGACTAAATTAAAAATAATAATAATAATAATAATAATAATAATAATAGTAATATACCATAACAGTGAGATACGATCAGATTATTTTAGTATTAAAATGTAAACCGATTCTATAGCAAATGATTTGAAAGTTTTTTGAAGAACATCTCCTGATTATTAGAAAGCAATATTTCATCAAGATGAAAATACTCACAAAGCTTGAAAATTTTGCCAACAATGAAAAATTTTTAATTAATCGACTCATCCGCTGTATTTTAAATGAAGTGATGATTGCACCTTTTTTTGCCTTTTCTTAGATTATGTGAAAATATTTCTTTTAAATTCTTTTCATGTAAACAACGCATGGAAACGTATAATTTAAGATTGGAATAGAATACCATTTGATCATGTGAATGAAATCGCGTTTTCTAAATGCAATCAAAATGTTACCGAACTTACAAATTTTCACCCTTGAGTGAGCAGTTCATGGCGAAATCATCAATGAAGTTCGATTTTTTATAGCTCATATCATTTAGTAGTAGTAGTAAGAGTATATTAAGTTTATTCAGATGTATGCAACATATAGACAGAGTTGAAATAAATTCAAATTTTATTATACCGATCGATTTAGAAAATGATTCTGATTCATTCATACATTTCATACGTTTTGATGAAATTTGGTGTACTGACATGTTTTGGCCTAAGGACGAGCGCTATTGAAATTGTTTCAGATAGGATCACTTTTTCCACTTTTTCTGATATAACTTATTTTTATATATATATATATATATATATATATATATATATTTTTTTTTTTTTTTTTTTTTATATAGTCGTTATATGGATTACTGTATTTAATGACGTGGTGTAGAGTATTTAATGGTTTACTTGTTTTTTGTGTTGACCCATAATTTCGAAAAATTAAATGAATTGATCTCACAAATGTGACCGTAAGAAATTGCCTTAAGTAATATGCAGAAATAAAGCAAAACCTGAACTACAAAAAAAATGTAATTATTGGCAGTCAGTTCAAAGTGCCAACAGTTGAATATTCATATTATTAAAGCCGAACACGCAATATTTACACGTTTTATAATCGAACTGATTGAGTACTGTAGGTGATAAAAAATAATAGTCCGAATGGCCTTTGAAACGAATATTAATTACCCCTCCGCTATGTCCAATACCTATCGGCAATCTATCTAGATCTAGGTCTAGGTCTAGGTGTGGTTTCATTTGCAATTAATTTAAGCAAAATTTTTGAGTCGGTGACTGTCGCCCTTCGTACTACATAAACGAAGGCATATTCAAAATTTATGAATTTTGGAAAGATGAAAGTACGATTTCGCGTTTTCGAATTTTAAATACGGTATTCAAGAGTCTAGGATTCACATGCTATTCCCACCACAAGAAGGCATATAGAAGTATGTTAGTTTCTCTAAATGTTTGAATCCCCATAAAATACCTATATATATATATATATATATATATATGAACAAACAATCAGACATGTCTCAATTACATTATTTATATTGCGGCCCAAATCATATACATATATATATATATATATATATATATATTTGTTTGTTCAAATCACGATTATCATCAATTTGGTCTCACATTTTTTTTTTTTCCCAGCACTTTCGTTAAGCTCCAAAATCAAGAAAAACGAAAGTTATTCATCTATCGGATCCGAAAGTCATTCATCATCGTATAAAAAGTTCGACTTGAGATGTTTACGAAACATGATCTGAACGTCACGTTAAGTAATCGATAAATTAAGGGAATGGAGGGGAATTATCGCATGGAAACTAAAGGTTGGTGATATTAAAAAATTCAAATCAAGTCGAACTTCTTCTTCTTCTTCTTCTTACTGTTTGTGAACTTTTCAATGTTCAGTTAGTGCATCATTCGTGCATATATGATGCGGGTAGAAACAATCGTATAGCTTGCAATCCCTTTGAATACACTAACAACTCCGATCGAACTTAATACTTCAATGATGAGGGTGAGAATTGGATTCGCCTACTCATACAATTGTAGACCTTGTTTTGATCTCTTACTTTATTATACACATATAACACACACTCGATTTATAAAGAACAAACAAGAAATCTATGCTCGATTATATCATATGAAGGACTTCTTTTCATATCGATTATCGATCATTTGCAAAGAGCTTGTTGATGATGTCCATGGGTTAGGGTTTCATGTGGATAATAAGCTGTTGACTATGATTTTTTTGCTGGCATACTAATATATGTTTATCTCGAACTGGTGCCTTTGTTTCGCCTGACGATAGGCATCATCCGTCGTTGTTGCAGGCAATGGGCTGTGTAATCAAGTGATTAGTGATCACCGTTTATTTCCTAAAACGAGTTACGTCAAACTTAGAAACTTGCTTTTCTGGATGGCATTGAATGGGACTTAGACTATTATTGATGGATGATTCGTTATCCTCTATATAGAGTCAGCTTTTTCTGCAACTTATGTCGGGGTACCGTTTAAGTCTTGTCACACCTCGGTTTCTTCCAGTTGGTATATCCAGCTCCGTAATAAAATAAAGTAAACTACTTAAAAAATGTCATAGTCATAGCGATTCCAGTAGTGATTATAGCGCTTTGGAAGCAACTTGCTATTCCAATTTTATCAATGAAACCAGGCGGGAACTTCTTAAAAGTCCCAAGGACTTTTTTAAATTCGTAGATTCGAAACGAAAAGTAGGAGGATTTCCTTCCGTTATGTGCTTGGGAAATTTCGAATCATCCGAGACGTTTATAATACCTGACCTTTTCGCGGATTTTTTTTCCTCATTCAATAATTTCGTTTGATATTTGTCCGTCTATGTCCTTCTACGAAGAAGAAATATTTATAGTAATGTCAACTTTGAAATCTTCTAATTATTCTGGTCCTGATGCTGTTCCATCCGCTATTCTCTAACATTGTGCTGATTTACTATGTGCTTCCCTTACACACGTTGGTGTGGTCAATTTCCATCGATTTGGAAGAGTAGTTTTTTTTATCCTTGTTATAAAGGCGGTTCTCGGAAGCTTATTGGGAATTATAGGGGAATTGCCGAACTAACACTGGTAACAAAATCGCTTATTCCGAATTCAGAGTGCATTATATTGCGCTGTTAGCACGGCTTTTTTTTTCTTTTTGAAGGTAGATCAACTGCCAGTAATCTTTTGCATTTTCCGACCACAAACAAACTGACATTAGCTTCACGGACTTTGCCAAACCTTTCGTCAGAGTTGATAGCTGGCAGTTGGTCTACGAATTTCATCGCCTTAGTTTTTCGAACAGTATAATCGCCTGGCTCAGTAGCTATCTCTCTGGGCGCACCCAATGGGTGTTAGTGAATTCCCGCCAATCTAGAGTAAATGCTGTCACTTCCGGTATTCCTCAAAGCAGTCATCTTGGCTCGCTTTTAATTATTTTATATGTGAACGATTTTCCTGACGGTATTCAACAAACTTTTCCACTTCATTGACTTAGATACATGATACCAAACTTCTTCACTCTGACCTGGAAAACCTATGTTTATGGTATGCAATCAATGGTATGGCGTTAAATTCAAAATAATGGTAAGAAAATACCTTTTACGTGGTGTAACACGTTGCCCTCTTATTATTCGTACCGACAGTCACGTTCTGGAAAATGTCTGTAATTATAAAGACTTGGGAATTGGTATCGACTCAAAACTTAAGATTGATATTCATACAGAGGTTTCAGGATTTATAAAAAGATAGTCTGTGTACTTCTTTAGCTAGACCAACTCTTGAATATTCGTCGGTAGTTTGGTTTCCTAGTTATAGATTCGGGTCTGTTCAATACACATTCGGATCTATGACAATAGCGAACGAATTATGAGTTAATTGTTCAACTCGTTTCGGGTAATATGTAAAATGTTCAACGACCATTATGACTTACTTGATCTTTCCGCTTTCTCCGCTAACAGCTAAACACTTTCGCGTCTTGCATAATACACGTAAATTGAATCAAAATTTTTTTTTTATATTTGATTTTCTCACTTGTCACTTGTCACTATTGATAATGTACAAGTATGTAATGAGCACATATTCATTCATCAATATCTGTATCCCTGTATTTAGGGCTTAGTTGAATGCCAGTGTATATTACATGTTGATCTTATGTTTATTTTTATTTATATTCTTTTCTTCTCTATACTATATTTTAAGTTATTTTGTACCGGAATTTAATTAATTAAATAAATAAATGAATAAATAAACTCTATATTTGCATAAAAAACGTGAGATTTTTTATTTTTAATTTTTTAATCAAGAAGGTAGACCACTATAAAAAATATTCAAAAAATCGATTTTTTTTTTTTTTTTTTTTTGTTTAATAATAGACGCTTTGAATCTTCTAGAATACGTGGAAAAATGTTCATTATCCGCGAAAAATGATTTCTTTAAAATTTCGCGATTTTCCGCTATCCAAATGTCTTGGACATAGCGACTGATAATGCTGTGTGCAATTTCGATGACGATATGATTAGAAATTCTAAAAATCTTTAACGTTTTGAAGATGAGTGTATTGGTACCCAATCATACAATTTATCTATTGAAATAGACGGTAAACGGATCAAGAAAGATTGAGGCTCGACAATGGCTGCAACATAGGCAGATTTTAACATAAAATCTTCGAGAGAACGGGAAGAGGAGCAGTATTTGAACTTGGAAGGGCAGTTTTATAATGCTGGAATTGCAGACGAATAAAAACATTGGAAACGACAACTTGGAAACGGCATAACTTGGAAAATATTTATTTCTACGAAGGACGAGGGGTATATTCATTTTGTCAAAACGTTTGCAACGTCCAGTATGAATATGCAGAGACTCCACAAAGTATGTATGCTCGATTTAAGCATGTCCGTCTGTCTGTCTGCGTAATGTCTGTTGTAATATCTGGGTGATGTGTGTTGAAGCGATTGACTTTAAATTTGGCAAAAATGTTGAGAGATCTTGCACGCAAGTTGATGGGCCAAATCGGCCAAACGACACGCCTACAGGACCACGTATAGCACCTCTACTTTCCAAGTGGAATAATGAATTGATTTTTTGTTCATTACTCATAGACTACAGCAGATACATCTACAAAAATTTGGACGCATATTCTATCGGCGATGCTGTATTATCTGCATCAAAATCCAACACTACAAACTGGGCGAAGGATACGCTTACAAGGCGCACATGCGCCCATGCAACAAAAACTGTGAATATCTTTGCTTTCCGATTTTTTTTTTTTTTTTTTTTTTAGCTATCTTTGGGTGGAATTGTATACATCTTACAGGAACTCTAATGCACTGTACATATGTCAGTAGAGCAGGGCAAAATTGAGCGACCCAGTTATTGACTTGCTAGCGACAAAATGATGCAGACCTTATCTGTAGACACTTTAAGTGAGATCGGATTGTGCATACGGTTTTTGTCTATCAAATCAATTAATCATAAGTTTTAAGCCAGGGATGGGTAACCTTTTATTTGATCAATAGGCAAAAAAAAGAAAAAAAAACCTTTAGTTTTCATATCATGGCAGGGGCCAAGTACTCAAACTATTTTGAAATCGTTCACTTTGTGGCCTAATCCAAACACATTTGACATTTGATAAATGCAAACCGGCTAAGCCGGTACTGAATGCAAATACAATCCATTTGCATCATTGCTATGTGCGAACAAATGACAATTATTGAAAGCTTTAAAGGTAGCCAGCCGGCGGTTACCTCTATCTGCGTTGAGTCGATGTTGCTGCACGCTGCTTACATTTTGTGTTGAAAATACTTTTCAGAAATTTGCAAATTTTAAAACAACGTTTCGTAATACTTTAGAAATATTTTGAGAAAGTGATGGACGACGATTTTTACATGCTATGAATAACTTTCTTTTTAATTTTATAAGAATTATTACGCATTCAAACAATCTTCTTATTGGCAGTAAGTAATCAATCTTTCCTTCCTACTGAAAGCTTTAAAATTTCATTCAACAAAATATTTATAAATTAAGTTAACCGATGAACAGTTCAATTTTCCTTTAATTTTCATTAATCCTAACCGCCATTTAGTTTCTCAATCATTTCGAAAAAGTGCAGCTTCCGAAAAGAAAACTATTAACGTAGCTATGGTCATCACCCAAACACAATCTACTTAGGATAGATATTCGATAATATTCATACTTAAAGTTATTAGTGAATTTATGATTCATAGTCGAAAACGCAATAACCCATGGACGAGAACAATGAATTTCTATAGATTATAAAATTGTGGTAATAAACGAGTTATTATTAGGTGTTTGCAAAAATTTTAATCAGCGACTTGTACCGGTAAAAAAAAATGATAAAGAAATGTGAAATACCAGTCTATATAACGATTGTATTCAACGGTTTTGACCTTCCTCTACATGAAGTAACAGTTTTCCATTTAGTATCATTGATTTATTCAGCGTACGCCAACGCTAATCATGCCGCGCTCAAAGTTCGTCTTTGTTCAAATTCATTACTCTTGTTGCTTATTTGAAGCAATCTGCTCTCACCAAACCCGTCCAGAGGCTTATGGTGATGCTGCTCGATCGTATTTCAATTGTAGGTTTTGGATTCAACGATTGAAAAGTGGCGATACGAATTGACTGAAAATGCCATTTGTTGGTCACTTTTTGCAAGAATTGTCCAGGATACACTATTGCAGCTCGAATGGGAAATTCTGCCACACCCAGCGTACTTACCCGACATGGCGCCTCCTGATTACCACTTGTTCAAATCGGTGCAGCATGAGCATGGCTAGGCTGGCACGCGAGTCCGCCAAGTTGAAGAAGTCCGAAAGTAAGTCGGTGGATAGATCACGGCCAAACCAATAAAAGTACTTTCGGCATGATATCGCCATATTGATCTTGATTAATTTATATTGTACCAATTTTCACCAAAAAATGCCTTTTTTAAATGAAAAAGTCATCAATATTTTTGCAAACATCTAATATTAAAATAATCTATAATCGTTCTTTGAGGGTGAATTCATAAGTGTCGCCTAATGATAAGATTATTCTGACCTTGTTTTTCTTTATTGACATTTTTTATACAGTTCTTATCTAACGGCACTCTACATATGTAATGAACATAGTCAGCATTCGACATCGAAGAAAAATTGCATTGCAAAGTGAATTTTATCAAAAGTAATTTCGAATCCATGAATTCGTACTAATCTGAAATTATTGATGATATTGTTTATAAATTAACAGTGGTTAGTTTTCTTTAAACATTAATATGAAGATTTAGTTTAATAATCATTGAAATAACACATTTTCATTTTCTTTCTTTCTTTTTTGTAACTTTTTTGGTTTCTAAAATTGCATTCTCAGCATATTTATTCTTCAATATCCTTTTTGTTTTTGTAAACCTTTTTTTTTTTTTTTTTTTTTTTAAAACAATGTTCATGTGTTTGCTAGTTTCTGAAGCTTTCTTTTTCTTTTTTTTTTTTGTTTAATTCATCCTTGTTTAATCGAAATTGAGAGAAACGCTTAACGCATATGATGTGTAATTTAACGATGCGAAAATATTTTATTATGTTTAAATAAAAAATGTTGCAATAGCAGTCGTACGTTTATAGCTGGTCTTAAGAACATTCAATCATCAATCTATGGGATCACTGAAAAATTGATAAATAACAAAAGTGAAACATTATTGAAAATCATTTATTAAAGTAAAAAATTAACGTCAGTGTAATGTTTGTATGATACAATGATTTCTTTTTTACGACTACTTCATAAAATTTGTTCCGAAATTTTCTCACATACATTTGAATTTGAATTTTAAAGTGCCGTTCTGGTATGGCGACCTTATGCGTTAACCTATCGCTAATATTCGATCATTTCACAAGGACTAGAATGGACAACGAAATTAGTCGATCCGGTGTTTTCGGCTAATGACATGGCAAAAATGCTGTGAAAGAACTAAAACTGAATACACATTTTCTAATGACCTGACGACTGGCCAATGGAAAAGTTTGAAAATAGACATGGATCGCACACTATACAGAAGAAAGCATAATAATTTATATTTTGAATGGTAAATATTTCTGTCAAGCTCAGTATGAATAATATTTAGGAAAATCATTTAAAAATTCACTACAAACATGGACATGATTAAGCTAAGGGTCCTTGCGCAATAAATAGCAAATTGTAATCACACAACATACAGCGCAAATAGATATAAAACTTCCATAAATATTTTCCGGACCTAAAGTTGATAAGCCAACCAAGAAGGTCAATAGAAAAACTTTGCAAATTTTGATGTATGCGTTTTGCCTAACGCGAATCTAGAGAATTCTTAGTTTTTGTGTATATTGGAAACGAATCATATACAATTTTATAAACACACACCTTGAATAAGGTTTTGCTTGCTGACACGTTATATCCTCGTCTTGACTGCCAATAGCCTTTTTCACATACTAAAAAGAGGAGAAAGAAATTTAAAAATATCGTTCAATTCGCTCAATGGCATAAATGATGTCAATAAATTTCTCTTACCATAGGATTAAGTATGATATCTTCTTCCATTACATTAATTTTTTTTATTAGATTCATAGTTTTA
The DNA here is from genome assembly GCA_000688735.1 of Glossina austeni. Lineage (NCBI taxonomy): Eukaryota > Metazoa > Arthropoda > Insecta > Diptera > Glossinidae > Glossina > Glossina austeni. The sequence continues at coordinate 1,535,007 of KK502420.1, read as the reverse complement.
TCCATGTCTTGTTGAATCTTGAGGAACATTTCCGATGAATTATACTTTTCAGGATCATCTTTAAATATTACCATACCATCCTTTTGATTGATACTGGCATAAATTTCACCAGATTTTATCTAAATTTTTAAAGGCGCATATGCTTATAAAACTTATTGATTGAATTACACACAATTTGATTTTATACCATATTTAATATGTATTTTTCCGCTAGAGCAGCTGTAGGCAATTGAACTCTGCTGGCCACATCCGAGAGAGATAACGTTAGAAACGTTTTGGTTAACCTTTGAATATTTTTCTTGTACAATGAAGTCGCGACCTAAATCGTTTTAAGCATTTATTTAATATCTAATAATTAGTATTTTTTAAATTACGTTTTATTTTACGCGTTTTTTTTTCGCCTTTCATTAAGATTAAAAATTGTTTCTACTCACCTGTTTAACTAAACCCATATTATTATCACGTAGAAATGTTTCACTGAACTTATTAATAACGGCACGTAATTCTTCGCTAGAAGCGGTGGCATAGGCAATGGCCACTGCATGATACACCTGAGCAATTGGTTTCATGAAACGAGATATTACTTGAGACGAATACTTCGGTATGGGCACAATCTACAATGAATATGAAAATATTTGATAGTATTTTAATATTTAATAAAAAAAACATTAAAAATTCAATTACCTTGCCATGCAATATTAATGAAACCAATATAAATTTTTTATACGCCTCAAGCATAATATATGACATCGCCATAGCAGGCGTTGATATACAGGCTTCAAAAAAGTATAGAGCACGTTCGAAATTCTTAACCGCCGTATAAATCATGCCACCATAATAGTAATATAGTAAAAAGTATTCAGCATCACCATTTGGATCCTAAAGGCAATTATTCAGTTAAATGTAAATTAATCTAAATTTAATTAGTTCTACCGGTTTATGTACTCGTGTTTCCGAAGCAGTTGTTATGGAGGTAATATCCGTATCTAAATATTTTAATGCCACCTTAAAACATTTTGACTTAAGGCTAAGCTTACATAGATCGGCGTGTATAGGCGTCAATTGAGACTCGCTGCTACGTATTTGATTAATGGCAGCCGCTAATACGTTAAGAGCATATATGCAGCTAGGTTGTGTGACTATTTTTTTGGTAAACAGATGACATAATTCGTAGTCTTTTGAAGAAAAAAAAAAAAGAAAGTAATGTTAGTTAATTTTCTGTAATTAATCACTAACGCTTGCCACTTACAGACATGGGCAGCTAGTTGAACTTGGTAAATATCGCATTCTTCTATAAAATCTTTAAATAATGTAAAGATAGCATCAGCGTCTAGATTCAAATTCTATTAAAAGATTTTTAAAAAAATATTAGAAGCAATAAAACGAATTTTTCAGTTAAGTGTTTGTTTTCACATACTGCAGCGCAATTGAATTTTGCTACTAATACATAAAGGACACCTAGAGAATGTTGTGATACGTTCAGCGTTTCCAACACATTGTCAAGTATACTCCAGTTTTTGTTTAATAATTCATCACATTCAAGCAAATGGGTAGCTAACTCCTCAAACAATCCTAATAGGAAAAAATACATTTATGTAGAAGTTGTTTGCCACTTTTTTGTTTTTGTACAGTTATCCTAAAAATTCCCGCTATTCGCAGATTGTTGATGGTTCTCTTCTTAAATGCTTACCTGATGAACTATGGGTTCGTACACTATTCACAAAATTCTCCAAGGCGCTGGCCATGCTTTTCTTCTTTGTTATTCTACTCTACTTATGTTAAACAAAGAAGTATTTTTTTCAATTTTTCTACTGGGCTCCTTTGTTTCTTTTCACCAAATTATGATACATTTAATTGAAAGCGCATAAAACTAAATACATTATGCACTGAACACTAGTTAATTAAAACAATTCCTCTTTCATAAATGTTATCCTACTTCTTTCTTGATAATTTTTAGTTGCTTTCCTTTTTATTACGAGAAGCAGCAATGTTTTCGAAAGCCTAGTTCATATCTTTATTAGGGATTGTGCATCACAACTGGGATTAAAGAATTAATTTACTATTTATAAGGGCATTTCTAAAAAATAAAAATACTTAAAATATCTTCTGAATAACTATAATCTAAAAAAATAGTAAATATGTATCATCAGCTAGATGAATTGATAATACACACTAGTGTAGAATATATTGAGTTTATCTATAAAATATAAAATAGCATTATTTGTATATATATTTTGCGATTTTTTAAAATTTGGTAACCCTGTTTTAATAAATGATAAAATTTGCATCAGCTGTTATTGCTAGGGCGGAGTGTTTGTGTTGTGTGCGCGTCTTTTTCATGTTTGGTTATAATTTGTGAAAATATGTCTAAATGATACGCAAAAGTTCATTAAAATTTTTTAAATTTGTTAAAAATCGTGTCAAACTTGTTTTACGTAGTTGTTCCTATGATTTGTTTTGCTGCTGGTAGTTGACGTTTACATTACCACGTATAAATTTATATGTCCATATATATACATATATATATATATATATATATATATATATATATATATATATATAGCAAATGATAAGCGTTGCCACATTGCGATGTAATTCACATGTTGTTCGTGTCTTTGCTAACGATTGGAACTGAATCTTGTCCACATTGAAGTAGTCATTTAGAAGCTTTACAATTACTGAAGTATAAGGTAATTCAAACGCGTTGGAATGACTAAATTTGAAAATTTAAATCACATATTTTCTTATTTACAATTTGAATTTAAAGAAAAATGGCTGAAATACAAGAAATCGATCTAGAAAATTTGGATTCCTTAATTGAATATTGTCCAGACATAAATGAGCTCGAAGAATCTAATCTAATTCCAAAAGAAATCTCGTCAAAAATGAATGCGAAATTATCGGACGAATCTAAAACTCTTCTTATATTCGTTTGTGCGTTATGTTATCGCCAATATGAATTAGAAGAAGATCTCCATGGACATCTCTTACTATATCATCATTATGAACCTATGGGAGCTATATCTACTGATAAGAATCTGAACACTGTTAACAAAATTGAAGATGACGAAATAGTTTTAAAGCAAAAATCGGAGCAAAGTGACGTTTCTGTTGCCAAAATTGATAGCGAACTGCGTCCGGTGCCATTTAAGGATTTTCGCTTAATAATACGTAGTAAAATGTCAATTGTATGTAAGTCCTCATCAAATTGTTCGTATAGATTTGAAACTACCGTACAATTGGAATTACATCTTAAATGTCATACCTTGGAAAAGGATAAATTTATATGTTTTATTTGTTCGGTGGACTTTAATAATTGGCGACGTTGTTCCATACATTTGTGGAAATCGCATCAATTGGAAGTAGATTTGTTAAAATGTCCAATATGTGAATATAAGGCCCATAACTCCGGTAAGTAAAAACTTTAAATTAAATAAATTAAAAAATAATATGTATTTCAAACAATTCATAAACCCAATATACATTTAATACAAATATATATATGATGGGTTAAATTGTATGAATGATTCATAGAGAATTCAATATTCATTTAGCTAGATGGTCTCCACTTTCCTATATATCTGAAGTTTAGCAATCAAATATTAGATTACATTGAAAATAAGAATTCCGTTGGATAAGTAAAATGGTAGCCTGAAAAATCTGTATTCTGTCCTAAATATTCTCGTAACCCCTTCGTTACTTTTTAAGTCGTGAACAAATATCTAAACTATCTTTCTATATAGCTATTCCGCCATTATATTAAATATGAATGAATGAATGGTAAGGGGGGAAGCTGTCAGGAAAATATGCTGTCTGTGTTGTTCTTTGATCAATCGTCCTTTAAAAGCATTTGAAGGCTACGATTTTAAAGTGATGTAGAGTGTGTTAAATATTAAAGATTGATTAACTAGATGATCCTATTTTTTGTTTTTTTTTTTTTTTTAATTTATAAATTAGTTTTGGTCTGGCGTCACATGCGCGTTCACAAAAAGTGGAAGCCACGTATATTACGCTCGTTGAAAGCGGTTAAGGAGCGTAGGCGACGTACCTTACAGCATACTTTAGCTAAGTCAGGCGACGAGAGATCGAAATCAGTGGCTAAAAAAAATAGATATTATTCGGAGAAAATTTGCGAGATATGTAATCGGAAATTTGTTAACGGGAAAACCTTATCGAAGCATATAAAAACCGTGCATAATAAAATCTTGCCATTCATTTGCAATATTTGTGGTAAAAAGTCGGCTAGGAAGGCCAGTTTAATAGTAAGTGAAACGCTATCAAAAAACGAAAAAAAAAAAAAAAAACAAAAAGCAAAAAGCGAAAAGACACAACCGCATTTCTTCAATAACTCAGGTAAATACTGAAAACATGCTCTTAAGGAAAG
>KK502420.1:1518594-1530078 GCA_000688735.1 Glossina austeni | reverse complement strand
CTGTTATGTATTCAATAGAAATGTTAGACATATTTTTTAAAATATCATTAATGGCAAGGAAACTATTAATTTGACTTTTTTCTTTCCACGATCGCTTACAATTTTTATTAAATTTTCATATAACAGTTTCGCACAAATATTTTTTAGGGGTCATCTTGGAAAAATTTTCCAATGTTCACACATATATTTATTTGGAGTGCCGCTGCTGTAGTCTTTTGACTACGAACCGATTTTTCTGTAGATAATAGATGATGAGCTGCACAAAAGCTTCCATTCATTTCGAAGGAAATATGGAAAGATTAGCAAGTTTATGTGGGAGTAGTTTATGCTCTTCCGACTTCTCCCTTTATACGCAGATCTCATGTCGGAAGAAATGTATGCAAAAAAAAAAAAAAATGGTGGGAGCAGAGCATCTTCCTCTTAAGCGACTAAGTCTTTGTCAGCCTAACATATTTTTCGCATTACTGCCGTAGTTATGTAGTTTTGTAAGCTTTTTTTTTTTTACGAAATTCAAATAAATGAACTCCTCTCCTAATGCAATACCATTAAATATGACCCGAGAGAGTTGTTTCTTTTTTTTTTTTTAACATTTTTTCAGACCTATTTGTTTTCAGATGTACTTCAGAGCTTGGTGTTATAAAAATGTTTTTGGAAAATGTCATTTATTTACATATTTATATACGTTTATGTGTGGTATAGACAGAAAAAAGGCACCCACATACATACGTATATATATATATATAACTGTATGCTTATATATAGATATTTATGCTTTCCATTTCCCCTCAGAAGAAGACAGAAAATGGATCGAAATAAATCGTCCATAGAATTAATGTTCAACTTATCAACGAAATAGCAAAGTCACTGATAATGTTTTTTCATGCGCTTTCTGTGTGGCAGTTAATAATGGACTTGACTTTTTTTTTTTTTTTTTTTTCTTTTATAAATGGCATAAAACATATATGAATTGATGCGTACGCGATTTCGATGTGTGTATGGTTTGGCCAAAGCGAAAATGTAAATTCCTTTCCGAATTTCTTCAATCATTGAATTATTCCCACCACTTCAAATATTGTTTCCCTTTGATATAACATCTTTCCGTTAAGGCATCTTCTAGTTTAGAAAACGTGATGGAAGCTCCATTTTGGATATTCTTCTGAGCTTATTAACGTTCTCGAATTTGTTGTCTTGTGTGTTCCGTGTTGACGGAAATATGAGTAAATTGTAGATAACAAATTCTGTGAAGAATTAGTTGATTACGGCATTTTAAGCGTATCGTCAGGAATTCTATTTTCAAAATCTCAATAAATCTATAAGAAGATCTTAATTGCTGTTGGAACCTTCGTAACGGAAATTATTCCATTGTGAAGTTTTCGCTTATATTCTTCAAATATCACAACATTTTCGGCATCTTCTCGCTCGCCGTGGGAGCGTTTGCATCTTCCATAACCATGGATGACATAGTAGAAGTCATCAAAGTTTTCTATCGACATTTTTAATGCGTCTTTTAAGCGGCAAACTCTCTAACATGTTTGAAATGGCTTTTGTTGCTCCTTTTCTCGCGAAGAGACACGAATAGAGAGAGAGAGAGCGAGAGAGAGAGAGAGAGAGAGAGAGAGAGAGAAAGATAGAGAATGAGAAAGAGGAAGAAAGAGAGAGAACGCGAGAGAGAGAAAGAGAAAGAAAGAGAGAATGCGAGAGAGAGAGAGAGCGAGCGANGGAAGAAAGAGAGAGAACGCGAGAGAGAGAAAGAGAAAGAAAGAGAGAATGCGAGAGAGAGAGAGAGCGAGCGAGAAAGAGAAAGAAAGAGAGAATGCGAGAGAGAGAGAGAGAGAGAGAGAGCGAGAAAGAGAAAGAAAGAAAGAATGCGAGAGAGAGAGAGAGAGACAGAGAGAGAGAGAGACAGAGAGAGAGAGAGAGAGAGTCGCAAATGCCTAGAATTAAACATGGACAGACGGTCACGAAAGTCGATTCTGTGACTCATTGCCTCCGTCTAAGAGCGCATCCTTCCTCCTTCATGGACTTTAAATAGGTCATACGATATGTGTCAGTCATCTCTTTTGGCCAAGGAGAGAATTGTCTCGTGACGCACAAGATATTGCTTTAAAAGTGAACAACTTTTGAAGACATTAATGCAAAAAAAAAAAGAACCGTTATTAACCGCCTCATCTTCTCATCTGGCTATCCAATAATACATGTAGCGTTAAGTGATTGAAAAGATTTTCCTTAGCTTGAATATTTTGGGATTTTATTTGTTTAAATTTAGATACATATGCGCCAACATACCGGAGAGAAACCGTTACAATGTAAAATTTGTAAATTTGGTACACGTGATCCCAGTGTTTTGCATAAGCATCAACTCAGACATGAAAAGGTATAAAGTTGAAATAATATTTCCAACGAACTATATAAGCAGAAGGTATATTAATGCTATCGTTCCATTTATAATATCTAGAAATATTTAGATCATCATACACACTATATATGTAACAAAATATATATGCGGTGGCGGTTATGTCTATTTGGTCGATTACGAAGAAATAAGAGAGCAAAGATTTTGCTATGCCTCGATCTAAGGCAAGGCGAAGACAAGACATTGTGTTTTGCCAAACATTTTATATACGGCATCGATTCTTTCCCAGAATCGAACGAAGATCAAACTGTTTGCGTTGCACTTGTCTTCTACCATTTTTTTATTTTTTTTTTTCTTTACAATAAAGTGATCTGGTAGAGCTTCTGGCCCATATATAATGTACTTTAAAAGTCCGGTATTTGTCTTTTTTATATAATAGCAAAGTCGATTCGTAAGTTAAAAGAGGAGAAGATACTAAATGGCGGTACTCTTCACATACGTTTTGCTTACTTCGTCTGAATGTAGTAGCTTGAGATGTGTTCTCAAGTGCTTCCTCTCATTTCAATCTAAACTATTGATCCGCGCACCCTTTGTCTTTTCGTCGTCTTGATTGTCGCATTGCTTCACCAAAAGTCACTTCAACTACGTCATGTGTATTGAAGAATAACAACAAATTTTTTAACTCTTGTAAACGCTTTCATTGCTTTTACGATATCAGTAAATATCTGGCGGAAATCTCGCATTGTATCTTAATCCGTTTGTCTTAATTGTCGATGGCTGAAAAAAAAAATTCACTTTATCGTGATCGCCTACCTGCATGGAGGATAAGTGGTATAGATATAAATTCGCCCGATGGCGAATATAATGTGATTTCTGATTTCTTGTCTTGTAACAATTTTTCCGTTTCGCAGGAGGGTAAATTTCGTTGCGATATATGCGGTTACTCGTGCATACAATCGAGTGCTTATAAGCGTCATATGCGTTTAAATCATGAGGAGGCTTTCAAGAGAATCTCTTGCGACTTATGCAACTTCATGACCATCAGTGAGAGCAAACTTGACGCCCATAAGGAAGATCATCGTAAGGGACTAATTGTTAATAATGAAGATTCGATGAATGCCTCGAAGCCGAATAATAAAAATGAAATATCCACTGATTGTTTTATGCCCTTGGAAAGTATCGATTCATTACCCCATGAACCAGCTGTGGATACGGGTGGCGTCACCATACCAGCACCGTCAGAAGACTCTCAATTCCCGACTTATTTGAATAATTAGGAAAACAAAAACAAAAACAAAAGCAAACACAAAAACAAAAACAAGAACAAAAAAAAAAAGCAAAAAGATAACATCAACAAAGCAAACCACAAACCATACACCAATGGATTGATAATAATAATAATTTTTTTATTATCTTTATTTTTATTCAATATTTTTTTTTGGTTTATAATTGTTTTTGTTCTTCTTTCTCTGTTTTATGATATGATTCGCAACACAATTTTTAGTTTTTATTTGTTTAATAATTAAAATCTTCTGTCAGTTTTTATATAATTTTTTTTTTCTCTCATAATTAATTTTTTTTTTTGTTTTCTTTTTTTGTTTTTTTCTTTTTTTTATTACATAACGCCGTGTAATTACTTTTTAAATGTTTCGTTTTATTTAATTATTTATTCATTTTTAAATATTTTAATGAAAAAATTTTATTTCAATATGTCCTTCCCGTCTCTCAGGAAGCGTTTATATGGTTTATTGTTTCACCATTTTATATATTTATTTATTGTNTTTTTTTTTTTTTTTTTTTTTTTTTTTTTTTTTTTTTGATGACGTTAAATGTTAACGTTGAAAGTTAGTTTAATTTCGGTTTAGTTGAATGCGTAAATAAGTGAAACAGTGACCTTGAAAATTTGTTGCAAATGCTTTTCTCAATTACATTCGATGAAATTTGGATTTCTTTTATTTATTTATTTATTTATTTATTTTTTTCTCATTTTTCGCTTTTCTTTCTTTATCAAACATTTTCTGCTAATTAGTGGTTTTATATTTTCATAATAACTGCATTATATGTATGAGTTCATCATATTTAACTTAGGTTTATTTTTCTATTTTCGTTTCTCTTTACGTTTTCTCTAAAATATGGAATTGCTTCGCTTCTTACTTTTTTGACATTTTCTTCTTCTTCTTCTTCTTCTTTTTTTGTTTTTTTTTGTTTTACTATCAGAAGTCTTTTTAACTAAAATTTTTTTCTTTATTTCTTATCATATCGCTTAGCAGCTTCACTTTTACATCATAATCTTTAGTTTAGTTTAGTTTTTCTTTTCCTTTTTTTTTGTCTTAATTACTGTTATGTTTTTTAATAATAAAAAAACAAAAATACTTGAAGAGTTTTGTTTTCTCAATTTATTTATTGTCTGCATTTGATTTGATTTGAATTTGAAAAACAAGAATAAATTATTTTTATTATTATAAAAATAAATCAATTATTATAAAAAAAAAAAGAAGAAAAGAAAAAGAGTTCATAAATATGAATAAATAGATGAATATATGTATACATATTTACATGCATGCATACATACATACATTTCTTAGGGTGGTGATAGATTTTACGAAAATATTGCTGCAAAAATCGCATACCATAGAGATATGTTGAAGATTTGTAAAATGCTCGCAAGTCATATAAGTACGTATCGGAGGCCCCATAAAGTATTTATTCGCGATTAGTAAGTAGGACGAGTTCAATTAGCATAGACATGTCTATCAGATTATTAGTCTTAAAGTTTGGTTTAGAACAAACTTGGTAAGCATTATTTATACCCTACACTAGTTGTGGTACAAGAACGTACGTAACATCCAGAAGGACATTAAATAGAGCCATCCTTTAGTATAGCCGTCGATTCAGAATCACTTTCTGAATCATTTTTTGATATATTTTCCGATCACTCCACGACGGCGACGGAATCTTTATGTGGTGAAAAGGTCTAATTTTCAAAAGATTTCACGGTGAAAATAATAATTTGACAAAGAAATCAATCTCACCGCATTTGGGTCAGGTAGATGTATTTTCTGGATACCAACACATATAAGAATCCTTAAGAAATGTAAACCCTTATAGGGCAAAAATGCTTAAGTTTTCAATATTTTATAATGAAAATCTCTTCGTGATAGCAATTTTTGCATAAACATGAAGTGCATTAAATTTGAAGCAGATCAGTCTATTTCTTGGACTCCATTCAATACAAGATTTCTCATGAATAGAGTAAGCCCTTTAGAAAAAAATTTAATTTTTTATTGGTCCAGATAGTAGCATTAAAATAGAAAAATTAGTGACAATGAATTTGAGACTCCAACAGAATATAGGGGCTATCGGGAAAAGCAAGCTCTTATATGAAGAGAAAAAATCGAATTGAAATATAAGAAAATTGATAGGAAGTACATTAAGTTTGCTGAAACTGGATCACGCTATATCAATATTTTGATCATCGTCCAATGTGCGGGCTTTCGTGAAAAGTATGTCTTCGCATGAAAGTAATGGGCAATTTTTGGTGTACTATGACCAAAAGGAGTGAGTAACTGTACTGGGCAAAGTGGTATGGGGTACCTAATGGGCAGCCTTGTTCGACTTGCCTTCTTCTATGCCATTTTCGTTAAGCTATAATCGCTGATCTGTTCGAAATTATCAATAAGTTTACTTTGCATTTATTCCTAATGAGAATATCGATGAACCGTTTCCGTGTAAATTAAATCGGGTTAAAGTAAATCTCTTAAGAAATTTTTGCTATTAAACGTGAACATGGGACCAAAGTTGGGCCATGTGACTATTAATTCATATCGGTTGACATCGCGATTTCAGTTCCTCGAACAAACGTATGATTATAGAAAAGTCCGATTCGTCATAGAACAGTGATCAACGAAACTTGATGAAGCCTCTGTTACGTACTATGAATTAGTCCCAATTTTCGGTGGTCGATGCAAAACTCATTTATTATGTTATGTTAAATAAATTTTGCAATATTACTCATAATAGAATTGAATAAAATCGAGTTTTAAGTCAAAAAAAAGGGAATAAAATTCTTCTAAAAATTATTTTTGTTTAAGTATAAATAAAAGCAAAAAAAAAAAAAAATAAAATAATTTTTAAATTGTTTCAAATATTTATTAAAAGTATGAACGCGGTTAGGAAAACGTATCAAAACCATTTTTCTAAAAATTACGACAATTTTTTACTTCTTCCAAAAGTTAACTGAAAATATAAAAAATGCTTTAAAAAAATAAGAAGAAGAAAAAAAAATTGGAAAATTTAAAACAATTTTTTTTTTCTAAAAAACGAAACAAATTTTTCTATAACATTTTCTAAAAACTTTTATAACTTTTTGCAAAAATTTATTTTTTTTGGAATGCTTTTAAGCAAAATTTTACTTTTGGAAACTTTTCGTTTAATTTGTTAAAAATTTGTTAAAAAAAAGTTTTAAATATAATCATTATTGTTATTATTCTTGTTTTGGTTGTTTTGTTTTTGTACCCTACACCACTTGTAAGTGCAAAGGCATATTAAGTTTGTGAAAATCTATGCGACATCCAGATAGGACTTGAGGTAGATCCATTTTTTAATATACCTCTCGATTCAGAATCATTTTCCGGATTGGCCTCAACTTGTCTGTTCATTCGTCCGTCTGCCCGCTAATAAGCCGCAAATATTTGCCAATATTTTTTAATGAAATTTGGTACACTGACCAATTTTGGTCCAAAGGCGACTTATACTGAAAATGGTTGATGGATCGTTTCACTTCTTTAAGCACTTCACATAAAACGACTTACTTTCCAAAGTTATTATATGCACAGTTGTAGGAGTGGTGTGGAGTATTTAATGATCCGCTATAGTGCTTTTACATGTTAGATCTTCAAAAAAAAAAATGTTGTAAAGATCTCTTAAAATAGTTTGAAAAATGATTTCTAAGAGTCCTTGAAAAGTTTTCGAAATTTCATAAAATCTTTTATGCCTTCCTAAAAAGTTTCGATTCGAATCGCATTCGAGTTTCATTGAATTCAATTTTCGAATTTTATTTCAATGAATATTTTATACCTGCAATGAAATTCATTTGACACATGATCACATGATGACATTTCTGTTCAATTTTTTTTGTAAAAATTTAATAAAAATTCAATTTTTATATATGATAAATAAATATCTTGAGCATCAAGGCATCATTTATATATTGTATAGAATATTTTACGTTGGGCTCAATTGTATTTGGTTTTAAAATCTTTTACAATTTACTGGGTATGGATGTCATGCGAAATTCATGAAATATTTATTGAATTCCGATTTTACAGCATTAACAAATATTGTAATGATTGATCGATCAATAAGGTATAAGAATAGAGAAAAAAAAAAAAAAAAATTATAACACAAAATAGTTCACATTAACTCAGGAGTCGAATGTTTTCATTAATTAATGTTTGATTAATTAATTCATTAGATGAAACAATTTTTTGTATTTGTCCTTTGCCGAATTGTGAGCTTGCAAGTGTGTGTTTTTTTACTCGTTCACCCATAGACATTAGAAAATTTGAAATTTTATTCAGAAATTGCGATTGCAAGGCATTGCTATAAGCGTGTGTCGTGTCTTAATGAGGTTATGTTATAATGATTTTTTTTTTTTTTTTTTCGAAGAGAAAAGCGAGAGATTCTCATTGCTTACAGGGAAAGTTTGCTCTTTCGAATATTTCAGTGAATTGCTTGAAAAATGCTTCGCAATGACCTCAATCTATAATTCGAATAATACCGTCCCTAGGAGTAATTGAAAAACTTTCACAAATTTTTTAGTTTTTTAATTTTTTAATTTTTTTTTTTTTTTTTTTTTTTCTCTAAAGTTTTATTGACAATACAATCGATGCTCATCAGCGATCGCTTTAACGGATTAGGTCACTGTACTAACTTTAAAAAAGCTAATAAAGTTAATGGAATGGTCAGAGTTGATTCCTTAGGCATAGATTTAAGTATTAAAAGGAAAAATGAAAATATTTTCGAAAAATATTAAAAAATCACAACATCGGAGCCATGCTCGCGAAGCGCTATCAATTTGAAGGACCTGTGCGGTAAACAGTGTAACTGGTAGAAATTGCAATTGGAAACAACAGCAACAACAAAAAAGAAGCATTTAATCTATGTGCTTATAGCTAGTGAAACACACAGATTTTTTGTAGAAATATTGACTTTTGTGTGATGGACCAAAGGAAGGGCACTTTATTATCATTAAAAGCAAGTCGGGACAAAGCCGACCTTGAAACATCCTGCATCACTTCGCCTCATACAGTCATTCACATATGTTCTTCATAAGACACCAAAAATGAAAATGCATGATTTTGATGAGAGCCTCCTCCTATTGGAACACACTCAAAACTAAGTCCAATTAGCACGATGCAAATTTGGCAAAATTAATTTACTTGTCAAAGATTTGACTACTTCCCACGTGCCTCCTTTCTAATAAGCCATAAATTAGATTTTGTCGCTTTAGACGAACTTGCTTTCATAAGATCCCCCATATATGGGGACCTATATGGTTCAAATGCCGTATTGCCGCGTTTGGAGATTATATATATTAAAAATTCGACTTTTTTGATATATAAAAACTTATCATTCATTAGAACTCTAATATGAATTAGGATCCAAAAAAGCTACAAAAGAGTTATTTGGTCAAAAATCTGTAGGGTTAATTTTTGTGTCAAATTATTATTATTATTATGAACAAATTGTCCTCAAAAAGTATTGAAGATTAGGCAGTTTTACCCTATAAATATTCAGGTGGAACGGTTCACGGTGAGAACGATCCGATCCAAAGTTTTCACGACAATTTAGAATGACAAAATATTATTACTAGAGGAATTTTTCATATATATATATATAACGTCTTATCGAATTAAGGCATTATATGGGGAATGATCGAAAATGTGGACCGATCTGAACCGTTTCGTGTACCAAATTTCATGAAAATATCGCGAAAATTGTATTTTGTAGTTTGAACACAAAAATACCTCAGACGGACGGACGGACGGATGTATAGACGAGCTCATATATTCGCGAAAGTGTTCTTCGAATCGATCGAGTAGAATGAAAGAAGTCCTGCTGAATGTTGCATACGTCCGCACCAATTTAATATACCCTCTACTACAAGTGGTGTAGGGGATGTAGAGAGCTTAGATTAACTTTGCGAAAATGTTCTACGTGTTTCGCTAGCCAATAGTCTATTTTTTTTGAAGATATTGTATAAGATTCGATTGAAAAAAATGAAAATTACTCGGGTTACGTAAACGTGTCGTTATCAAAAAATTGTGTTTGGAGAAAAACGCATTTCAAATGTGTCCGCGTCTTGCCGTAGAATTATGTTCAGAAAATCGATATATTTGATCATTTAAAGTTTTGCCAAGCCCGCAATTGTCTCTTTATATCATTCTTGACGTTTTAACGAATCATTTAAGTCAATAAAAGAAATTTGAGTTTTTGAAAAACCTACGGCGGCCTTATCCGTACCCTTAAGCGCTTCTTATATGAAATTTTTTTTTTAAAGGCATTAGAAACTTTAAATGTTCGCTTCTCACCAAGCGATGACTTAACTTTGGGAATAAGAGCGTCGTCCAAATGATAGAAGCCGCCGGCGATAAGCTGAGTTTTGAAGAAAATTGAATTTTTTTTTGAAAAAACAAAATATGCTACTGCTTTGTTCAAAACGCTATTAACCTCAATATGTGCTCATTTTGAAGACGAAAAATTTCCATCTACTTAAAGCATAAAGATTTTCTCGCCATTTTCCTTGCGGTCATAGCTAGAGCGAATCGAGACTTTGTTGCGCCTATATGTTCGCCTCTTGTAATAGGACCCCGTGACGCCGTGTAAGACTTTTATAATATTTTCATTGAGTTCGTGAAAATTTGTTTATTTTTATCTGTAGGGACAAAAGAATGTGGAAACTATTTCGCATAATGAACATAAGCGATTGTTCTATATTACGGCAGGTCTTTGAAGAAACGTATCGTAGTGTTTTTTTCTTTGATAGGCAAGTTTTTAAATAAATTTGGCTAAATTTTGCACGTTCTTATGGGACAAATCGTTCATAGTGTCCGCCTGAATTAATTTAAAGTTTTCGCCCAATGAAGAATCAATTTTTGCCAATTACTCAGGTAATCTTTGCATACACTGCTTCCGTGTGTTGATGTTCGTATTGCAATTCGCTAAGTCTGACAACATAAAGAGCTGAGCACTATGATGCCAAGCGATAGAAAGAGAAATGTCTTAAGTTACAGAGATAAGATCATCGAATGGATGGATCGACAAATATATGAGTAGGAAGGAGTACGTTGATAAATAGATAAACAAGGAGCACGAATACGAATAGGAGAGAAAGAATGGCAAAGGGAATCAGCGAAGGCAAGCGAAGAATGAATCGATTTTATTGATAGAGAAAGAGAGAGAAATTGAGAGCGCGAGAAGGAGAAAAAAACAAAAATATATGAAAAATGAGTAGATGAATGAAATAAAGACAGAGACAGAGAGAGAGAGAGAGAAAGGAGACAAAATGATGGAAACCGAAAATTGTTGTAAAACAATTATTTGTGCGTCGCATAATAAATGCTAGGGTAGAAATAATTTCTCCATACATAATTTTACTAAAAAATTAATGCTAAAATTCATAATTGTTTTCTATATTAATTTTTGTTTTCGATTTTCTATTCAATTGGTCTAAAGAGTTACAGTTATTAACAAAACATTTATTATATTTTAATTTAATTCGTATTTTTTTTTTTTTTTTTTTTTTTTTTTTTTTTTAAATTTAATTAAAAACCTTTTAAAGGATACGAACTTAGTCAGTGATAAAAATGGAGAATGGGGTAGTAATACATATGTCTGCTATTACGTAGAAAAGTTTTCTTTAAGTTTCTTAACTTTAATGTTGGGTTTCTTAATTTTTCTTTAATTAAACCTTTGGATCTCGTTTTAACATTTCTTATTTATATGTATTATATATATATATATATTTGCCATATTATAATATATTTGTTATATATATATATATATATATATATATAACATATATATATATTTATATAACATATATATACATATATATATGTATATAAATA
>KK502420.1:1490307-1511954 GCA_000688735.1 Glossina austeni | reverse complement strand
TTTTTTTTTTTTTTTTTTTTTTTTTTTTTTTTTTTTTTTTTTTTTTTTTTTTTTTGTTCTTTCTGATATATTATATATATTGTATGCAGAACTAATAAATTTAACGGCTTCGTTAACTAACTAATAACGAAGAAGTCAGTTGAATTAGTTACATTATATAACACCTTAGGCAACATACTGCTCTACTGCTGCTGCTTTTATTGTATATACAAATCTCGCATTTTTCCTTATCCCGCCCCCCTTACCCTTATACTTATATTTAAGTTACATTATCTTTTTTTATATTCGATTAGGTTAACTTAACTGAAAGCAAACTACATCACATTACAACGGATTGAGTTAGCTAAACTTGCGTTTACAATTGCAGTAACATAAATAAGTAGGGTATAGTAGGGTATAAATATTTTTCAATAATAATTACATTACATAAGAATGCATTAGCATTGTGATTGTCTTAAAATTTTCAGATGACCTAATCGCCTTCCTCTGTCTTTTCCATGGATGCGGTTTGTAAAAGTTCACAAAATGACGAAATGTCAACTAGACATTTAAAGCTGTTACTTGCACTTGTATGTGTACTACTAATACCTTAACGAAAATCTACTTAAGAAAGAAATGTGTATGTCGATGGTTAAAACTGTTTGTGACTGTTACGTTAACCACAAGAAGACGGAGCAGAAGTGATTTTGTTATTCTCAAATGCAAGCTCAGCGTGATTATACCCTACGCCACATATGGTGCAGGATACAGTCAGTTGGTGTACAGTGGGTGTATATAACACCTAGAAAGGTTTAAGATAGACCCCCTTTTTTTATTATAGCCATCGATTCAGAATCACTTCGAACCTTGTTTGTCCGCCTGTCCATCCTTGATTTCCTGTGTTCAAACTATAGGTCGCAATTTTTGAAATATTTTATTAAAATTTGGCACAGTGACGTGTTTTGACCCAAGAACAAATGCTATTGAAAATGGTCGGACGGATCGGTCCACTTTTCCGATCACTCCTCATATAATACCCTATGTGGGCGAAAATTGCAATTTTCAAAATTTCTCGACAAAAGTGGCTAAGTAGTAGTATCTCGGAATTTTAAATTGGTGTGAAGACTTTAGATCGGCTGGGGCAATTTTTGGAATCCCCTCTCATATAACGAAAACTGAGGTATTGCTTTCTTTGTACTTGTTGTTTACCTAATAGTTATGAACACGTAGATTAAATATTTTTTTTAATTTAAATTCGCATCAAAAAAAGCTCGGGCCACAAAACGTTTTCAAGTAAAGTCGCATCGCGAGAATCGTTATCGGTTTTGAATATTTTTTATAAAATTTTTTTTTGTTTTTTTCTTTTAAATTATTAAGTATGCGCTTAATAATCTTCCCGAATATTATTATTCTACTAAGTTTCCTTCAACCCCGGAAAAGTGGCCAAAAATACACCTTTTTTTTTTTTTGTTTCTTTAGGTTAGGTAACTGTGTGGTGTTAACCCGTTAAGAAACTTGGCATCTTTGTCAAATTCCCTTTCAATAGGTAAGAGAAGGCGGTACTTAATAACTATGCAAAGCACTGTGCATTTCTTATATTGATACAAATCGCTGGCGTATTTAGCTGACATATTTAGATGAGTTTTGATCATCAATAAAGAGATACATTGGAGGCACGGCGTTGCATCAATAAATTCATAAAAGCATAAATCGCTTAATTACATTGGGCAGTTCTCGTTTCATTATAGGCCGTACAAGGCAGATTCTTGTTTAAATTTTAATTTCTTCGCTGCTGCTTCGCTGCTGCTTCGCTGCTACTTTTCAACAACTTGTTTATTACTTAACCATTTAAATCCTTTAAAGATATTTTTAGTCAATTTTTCATTTTTCATTTTTCATTTTTCATTTTTCATTTTTCATCTTCATTTTCCTTCCCCTGCACATCTGACAGCTTATGCTATTTTATAATTTTATTGAACCGTACTTTTGTAAAGTATTGACCACAAATCTCGTACTGCAATAAATTGTAATTTGCAGAAAATTCAAAAGTGCAATGTTTAATATTCGGAAAGCGTTCTTGCCCTTACTTACTTACTTATTATGTACGCATACATGCATACATTTATCTATATAATCGATGGCTTAAAATATATATGTTTGTGTTTCTTTTTATAGATATATTTAGAAATCTATTTACATACATATATATATATATATATATATATATATATGTATATATATGTATATGTATATATATGTATATATATATATCAGCAACAATGGTAACAAATTTATGTAATCTGAATAAGTAAAACTATGAAAGACAAAAAGTATTCAAGTTTTTATCTGCTGACCATATACCATGTATGTGTATGTATCAAGTGTGATTATTCACACTTGTGGGCAACAACAATAAGAATAACATCAGCAATAGTAAGACAATAATACTGAAAAGAGACTTCACTCCAGCTATATAGAGAGAATTATTTTTCAAACAAATTTGTTCACAAAAGCATTAGACAGACATTCAATACGTTTTGTGAATGCGTTCGAGTGCGACTACGAATAACTGCCCTGTGATTGCATACAATGTGATGGTTAGCTAAATATATGCTGTGCGAACTTTTTATGTGGGCGAGTTTTTCTTTCCTGTTTTCTATGCAGTTGAATAACCTTTTTTTTTTTTTTTTTTTGTTGCTGTTTAAGCTTTCAAAGCACTTTAGGGTTATTTTCTACAATTTTCTTCTTTTTGTTTTTCCCCTTCCACAACTATTGACACTTCCACACTATTGATGCCAAGAGAGGGAATTATTAAAGAAATACTTGATCTTTATAAAGGAAGAAATTAATTATCCCAACTATATGCTAATATTTTGCTTATCAAGGGATTGACGGACAATCAAAGAAAAAAAATATATTTTTCGATATTATAAACGGAATGAGAAATCTGTCTGCAGAAATATCCCCATCTCTTGGCAATGAATACAAAAATGTTAAAATCAGTTTCATAGGTTAATGCGAATTTTTTGTGAAAATTCGATGCTTAAATGGATGCAAGAATCAATAATATTTCAATGAGAGTAAATTTTAGATAAAGTTTTTAAATCTTAATCGAGATTTCGGATAAAAAAATGTTGCTTACGCGTTCGTTAACTGACACTCATCCATCATTTCGGATACCGGTCATTTTCATGAGTATTTGTAAATTCTACGCCAAGCCTCAAGCCACCCTAGGCAGACATAGCTCTAAACGACAGTGAAAGGTACAGTGTTTCTTAGCCTTTGATCTGTGAACAGGTGCATGCACGGAATCGTAGCATGGATCTCGTAATTATATTAATACGCATTAATATCCTGATTAATCTGGACAAGGCCTCGTAACATCTCCCGTTTTAATATGCTTCAAGTCAGATAACTTCCTTTTGCCGCCGCCACTCAAGAGAACACATACACATACGAAAACAAAGAGTTTGCATTCGTTACTTTAGTTAGTTAGTTGGAGAAAAAACTATTAATAATTCGATGGGGAACGAGTTCTTTTCTCACTCCCATTATTGTCATAGCCAAGGTTATGCTTGCTTTTATCGGATTTGAATATTTATTTACAATAAAACCGCTCCAGCACAAAATTTAATTCGATAAGCGATTTGAAACAACTCTTTATAACATTTGTATATGTAAATGTTTGTAAATGTGATGTCAAGTTGTTTTTTGCCTTTAGAGATAAAAACAAACGCGTCCGTAATAGATGATATATAGGTTTTATTACGAAAGAAGAAGCAGCAAAAGAATGGAAAATTTTGGAAAATATGAAGAAAAGCATTGAAAGAAAGCAAATACGTTACAAAAGTAAAATTCATTGGAGAAAAATTCGAAAAAGGTTCGAATTAGAAGAAACAATATGTTGATGCTCTACCTAATTGCGGTAGAGGCGGTAAAAAGTTTGTTTGTGCGAATATATGCAACATATAGAAGAACTTACGATAGAATCGAATGATTTAGAATTTTTTTTCTAAATGAATTTAAGTCTGTCTGTCCGTCGACGTTGTAATGTATCTAAGGTAGTAATTAATAAACAAAACTGACACACTTAAACACACACAAATATCGTGCAGTGCGTGGAAAGGAAAAGCAATAAGAAAGAGAATAATTTTCGTATAAAAGAAAGTGAAATTTTGAATAGAGAAGACGTTGGTTTATATTCTAACTTTGGTCTCGAGAACAAATTGTCCGATAATGACTATGTTGCGATCGATTATAGTATGGAACAATTGAAAGTTTTAACTCTAACATGTCGAGCGGGATAGGTGTGTTGCACTTTTACGTCTATAAGGTAAGACAAGACAATTGTCACGATTCTGCAAAGGATTCTACAAAAAAAACATTTCTTTACAACGTAAATATTGCATTTTTTTTTTTTTTTTTGAGATCTTTTGGCGAAATTTAGTGCACTGACATGTTTTGCTTCAAGGACGAATGCTATTGAAATGATTTTCTATCTTATTTTGAGAGAAATCGTTACACGAATACGTTTTACGTAAGATGGTGTAGGGTGAGCCGTGGTCCCCCACAGCGTTTTCATCTTTTCTTCCATAGGCTTTGTATTCCTTTTGCTATTCTATATGCATACATGTATGCTTTGTATCGATACAAGAATTTACCGTTACCTAGCTGATGTAACATTCGAAGCCATGCGATATATATCGTAATTACATATGATTTGTAACTTTCTAAGAGGGGTCAAGGATGTACCTGTGTCATGACCTGTGAATTTTAATCTGATTATGGGATTCACAATTAAGCGAAAGGAAGGTTGAGGAAGAGCTTTGATAAGCTCCTTGATAATAAAAAAAAATTTCATTTGTTGCGATATAAATATTGGTTTAGTTTTAACTTAGATACGAAGATCTTCAAGGCGGCGATTGGTAGCATAGCATGAGTTTTTTTTTTTTTTGAAATAAATATAAACGAATGACTTATGAACGGCTATCGGTGTATATAAATAAGTAAATGATTCCAATGGTCTGGAATTATTTCGTTTCCATTTTGCAGTTCATTTAAAACGATTCAGGATCAGTGTTAAATATTCCTCGTGCTGTCTATGAACCATCAGTGTAAGTAGCTTAAAATCATGCCGTAATAAATCAAATGCATTATTACGGTATGCGTGCCAACTATTCATTTCATATCGTTTAGCGTAGAGTTGTTGTTGCAACGCTTTGGCTATTTTTGCAGAATCTCAAAACACAAAGGATATCTGCATTTAGCAGGTCAGGTCTCTGTCATTTAAAAAATAAAATAATTTTTCATTTATGCTTCCAGCATGTGTCACTAATTTGTGGTTAAATACCGTATTCACATTTCCTTGACCATCAAAATGATTTGTGTTAAGCATAAAAAGACCGGGGTTAAAAACCACCAGTGTGGCCAAACTATAAGAGATTTCGTATTCCTCTGCTTTCTTCCGTTAGTTTTTTGTTTTTGTTTTTGTTTTTGTTTTTGTTTTTGTTTTTTTGCTAAAAACCAAACAGGGAGAATTTAAAATGCACTAAGCTTTCCTATGTCCATTTAAAATCCAGGGTGAAAAATTGTTAGTAAAGCTTGTTTTATTTTTTTTTTTTTTTTTCTGGTCTTCATGCGTCTGAAAACAGAGATCCGAGTAAAGTGTACTTAAAGTGCAGATTATATAGAGTAAGCAAAGTAAACGGTATATGCGAGTAGCGAGAAGGAAGCAGGAATAGCGGCAACAGCAGCATTAAGGAGCTAAAACCGTAATATGTATATAATCTAACGTTTGTTATTCATGGTGAACATAAGGACGGATGATTATGACGATGAGGATGGATCGTTTAATTCATATACAGCCATTAGCTGGTATTAGGTTTCCCAAGTGATACAAAAACAAGAACACCCATCTAAAGACACACAACCACACACACACACACACACACACACACACACACACATTTATTTTCAATCAGTGTTGCTACAAATGCTTATGCATAATATTTAAGGATAATTTTTCTGTAAAAACATTTTTCCTTTTGTGCAAATATTTTAAGTTTCTATTAAATTTAATTAAATGGAAAAAAAAAAGAAGAAAAAAAAACTGAAAAGCTTAAAGGATAACCATCATTAAATTTGCTTACTAGTTTCAATATGTGAACGCGTTGAGTAATATTGCTATCATGTTGCCCTCTACACTACTATACATACTTTAATGATTTTCTCATTTTCAGGAAATGGAAACGTTGCATATGCTAATGGCATTAATAACATTTTAGTGAACTATTAATCGAAGTGCAAAATATGTTACAAACACGTGTGTACACCAATAAACTATTTCTTCAACTAATCTATTCCTTCGTTCATATAATGTAGAACTATGTTAGTATCCGTTTATTATTTGTGTTAATGTGCTTTAATGGGTATAAATAAATTCATGTATGCGTAGATATATATGTATATGTCTGTGCTTACGTGCATATCTTCTTCTTATGCCACTATTTGATACTAAAAGGATTTAATTTATGGCTTTTGAAATGCATCTGTGTGCGTGTGCATGTGCATGTGCGTATGCGTTTATATATGTTTGTGTAAATATTTGCAATTGATGGTGAATTTCTTCTTCTTATACTTAATGATACGTGTCACATAAGATAAAGAGCGTTACATTTTTCGTTGAAAGCTTAAGGTCTCTAATAAATTTTCAAATATTTTTTATTACGTTAATCAAATAAAAAAAAAAAAACAAAAGAACCGCAATACATACCGCGTTGTGCTTATGTAAAATTTGTGATAAAATGAATTGAGAAAATTTATATAAATGCCCCATCGGGCATAGTTTATATACCCAGCACTTAAGCTTAGGACAAGAATATTATAAATATAAGCAATTAGTCGGATCGAGCTACGACGCAGAGACTTTTTTAATAATTCAAGTTTTAACCTAAATTTCATTTCTTGTTTTTAAAGATTAAAAACTAAAAAACTTTCAAGCTCTCTCTCTCTCTCTCTCTCTCACACTAGTGATGGGTATGCAAATACAACAAATTTTGTGTAATTTTTTTTTGTAAAATACTGCGATTTTATTGTGAATAAAATTTCGATATAATTACCGTTGATTTCCTTTTATAATGCGAAGAAGAAGATATATCCTAAAGAAATTAAATCAATTTTAGTATATTTTTTTTTTTTTTTTTTTTTTTTTTTTTTTTTTTTTTTTGCTAATCTTATAAAGGAAAAATAGATAAAAAATCTAATAGAATTTTATGAAAAAACTTCTTGATCTAGTTAATCGTATTTAAAGCTTTGTAATAGAAAAAAATCCCACACACAATTGTGGTAAAAGGGTATATCAAGTTTGTACGGATGTATACAGCACTTAGGAAGTCTTACTATACCTATCCATACAGAAATGATTCAAAATGATAAGTTTGTCTGTCCATCTGTCTGTCTGTTTGTCTCGTCTTCTCGTACTCAACTTAACGAGTGCAAATTTCGAGATGTCTTGATAAAGTTGTTTACCTCAAGGACAAACGCTATTGAAAATAGTTCGGATCATACGACTTTTCCGATCACTTCTCATATAGCGTCTGATTTTCAATAGTCATTATATAAATAATTGTACGATAGCATAGGATGTTTAAGGGTGGGTCGTTGCTCACTATAGCATTTTTATTTGTTTTAAATAACATTTTATTTAAGTTCCATTTGATAAGTGAGTGGCTGTAAGTAAATGCTTGGCGTCATTTAACATTTTAATATGTAACAAATTCGATTTTTAGCAAACGCTTCAAGCTCTCCTGTATACTTACATGAAATGGGGCGGAAAAAAATTTATTTTTTTAATTTATTTAAATAAAAGATTATTTCACGAATTTTGTGTGTATTCAATAATAATATTAAAGACGTTGGTAAGAAAAAAATAATCCGACATTTTGGAATGTCCGTCATGTTTAAGTAATAATGACGATGGCAGTGAGTTTGTCGCATTATATTTTTCGAGCGCTGTTATACAAGCCATACAAAGTTTTCATGCTGACAGCTTAAGAAAGCTACGATCGTGTAACCAAGTGACGAAACGTACTTTTTTAATTAGTTCAGATAGTAAGTACCGTGGAGCTAACAACAAACATTTTTCTATGAAAGCGGCTTAAAGCACTACAGACATAATTTAAAGTAACATTAAAGCAACGATATTACCGGGCGTGTTTATGAAAAGCGATTTGATTCATTTATTAAAAATTTCTAAGCAATCCTCTCAAAAATACGACAAAGAGTTAATTCAATTTATTGACCGAAATGATTTTTCCGACCTAATGAAAGTAAAAAAAAAAAAAATAGCGTTCGCATGGCAATACGTTCTCAGTACTTAGACCTTAGACTTAGATAAGCGCTATTTTAACCGTTAGATATTTTTTAGCTACAAAGCGTATTTTAACCAATACAACTAACTATCATTCAGTCAAACATTCCAGACTTCATAAATTTAGTCGTAAAAATAAAAAATTTGAAAAACTTTATACATAAAAGGACCGTATGGTTGAGTTGATTAGCAACCAGGATGAATAAAGCTTTTCATTGTAAAGTGTATCAAGTGTTTAATAATCTGCGGCTTTATGATAGAAGCACGCATGCGAAAATCGATCAATGCGTAGATTTCATTACATTGTTTTCGCAATTTTCGAATAGGATTCGAAGCTACAGCTTGTTCTGTAGTGTCATTCGAAAATGGGCAGACAATCGCTGTGAAATATTTAAGTACGTAAGTAGGATGTCCACTACTCGGAATGCTTATGCTTCAGAAGCTTATGAACACATTGAGCATGATTCGTGTGCTTTCAAAAGTTGGCGACATAGTAAGCGCTAAACGATTCCTATACGGTGGAAGGGGCATTCGTGGCCAAAAAACCGTAGGAAGTGTTTTTCTACGCACTCAACGCACTGTTTACGGTAAAGATCATATTATGGATCCCAGATAATCGAACAATATTCCAGAATAATATTCACTGGCGAGATATTGTCGAGGTTTTCTTGAAGCTAGACCCGATCTGTAGGATAAGTTTAATGCCATTAGCATATATTAAAAGGCGAGAGGATTTTTTGACATTTAGTACTATAAATAGATGGGATGGAAGTGTCAGATTGCAGATCATATCTTATATTATATATACGATATATTATATCGTATGATATACACAATGTCATATATGAAATATCGCATCCTATGCGATATATTATTTCGTACATAACATATTATATCGTCTACGATATACTGTATCGTAAATAATATACGCGTACGATGTATTATATTGCATACAAGATATCGTATCGTATATCGTATATTGTATTAAAATTTCTTATGACGTTTTGTATATAATATATTGTCGCGTATACGATATACCTTATCGTACAAGAAATATTGTAACGCATACAGTATATTGTATCGTATACGATATATTGAAAATGTTAACTCATTTAAGGTATCTTTTACCCTACATGCTATTACACACGATCTATATTAAGTGATAGTCTTCATTAAATCGCTATTTTTGGAGCGAATTATTAAGAAATAAATTAGATTCGACTTGGATCGAATCTCTTTTAATATCCTTCTTTAACTTATTTAAGAAATTTCATTACAAGATCGAATGTAAATCAAAATTGATTCGCCCATTGTACGGATAATAGCATCGTACACGTTGTTTATCTGATATAGTAGTAAGTAATATTTCGAATCAAAAAATCTTGCATTTAATTGTAAAAAATTAAGGACAATACTGCTTAAGGCTCTAAAGCAAAAGTTCTGCAATTTTAAAACAATATTTCAGCTAAAAATTCGAAACTTAATTAAATTCATTTTTAATATTTAGTCGGATGTATGAACCGTTTTGTTATTTGTTGATAAGAGAATTATTTGAGAAAAGAAATTGTCATGTTATGGTATATGGGTCGATATTTAAAGATTACAATTAGTTTAAGGGATTTAAGCGGCTAAGTAAAGTTATTTCTGTATCATCTGAATTGTTCAAAATTGAATGCAATAAAAAACTTGTTCAAGTTAGGAAAAAACAAAGTGTTTCCCACAACTAAGGTATGTGAATGTGATTGTGTTTTTTCATGTGTAACGAAAAAATGAATTTACGTTCTATGAGGCTTTTTTTGTTCCATAATTACTTTTATTCTTGGTGGTAGAATAAGCGACGCGTTCAGATAAAAAAACCCCTTTGCGAATTTATGTAAGTGCGTAGATTTGTTCACGATTAAAGGGGCTCATTAATGTAGATTTCACTGTAAATTATTTGTTAAACAAATAATCCGTATAATCCCGCTTAGAACGATTACCATAACGGACCATATGTTCAAAGGTCCATTTTAATAAAATGTTAACAAAAGTTATTGCAGCTATTTACATATTATTATTATTTTCATTTTTTTCATAAATGTTTTTTTTAGTTATTGAAAAAATGAGAAACGACAAAAAAATACTAAGCCATAAATTCAAATGTTTTTTGTTTAAGCCGAAAACTGAAAACCACTAAAGGCTGCAAAATCCTCTTTTTGTTAAGTGAGTTCACGGCAAATGCGTAAAAACAAACGTTGTCTTTGCTGTCGCTACCGTTGTTGTTGTTGTTGTTGTTATTGTTGTTGTTGTTGTTATTGTCATTTTCATTTATTTTGTTTTTCTCACATGTTACATAACATTCAGTGTGATATCATCTGTTAAAGCGGCTTAGTGGTTTACAGATCGTTGTTGCATTCTGTATGTTTGTGTGAATACCTTAAAGCCGAAAGCAAAAACAGCAAAAACAGCAAAAACGGCAAAAGCTCAACCATATGAGATACGAACGCGATTACCCGAGATAATATAGAAATTAATTTTCACAAACACCACACAACCATTGCCAAAATATAATACTCACACCCCTCTTGATATATATATATATTTAGTTAACATAAGCTGACTAACGATTTCATCTACGAAAGCATATATATGTGTGAACCTGGAGCGCAAGTAATAAAGTATTTTATTTCAGTTTTCGTGTGCACTTTTACGTACCTGTATATGATCGCAGTCCTTCCAGGTTTTTAAACGTGGCTCGAATTTTTTATCTTTCTCACTAATGGTAAGCGGCGCAATCTTTTTTGTGGTCATATCCTGTGTAGATATCCAGACTAAATTGCCTTTGGGTTGTTTCACCAGAATCAAGGCATGTTTGCCATGAGGAACTTCATGCTAAATAAAAATAATAAAAAGAGCAAAAAAAAAAAGAGAAGAAAAAAACGAAAAGAAAAATGAAAAGAAAAGAAAAAAAAAAAACCAAAAAAATGGTAGGGTAAGTAACAAAGAATTTAACAAAGAAAACGTAATGATGTTGAAAAAGGATTAAAAAGGAAAATTTTCTTTTTTTTTTTTGTTTATTTTTTTCTTTTTTTTTTTTTTTAATGTTTGCTTCTTTTTGTTTTCAGAAAAGTTGAAACGAAAGAGACACACCAGTGCTTGCGATATAGTATCTAACGAATTATTATAACACACTGAGTTGCAGCTTTAATTAAACATTTTTCCTTCTATTTAAAAAAAAAAAAAATGCTTATTCTTATTTCTATATTTGTCCAACGAAATTATATTAAAAAATATTTCTTAAAATTTTTATTATAATTTTGTTTTTTTTGTACGATTTATTAAACTAATTTACCATGTTGGGCATTTCCGGGAAAAATTTGTAGAAATTTCTTTTTTAATGAATATTTTCTCTGTCTTTTTCTCTTCTACGAAAGTTTTACTGGGCAAAAAAAAAAAAAAATCCCCTTACTACGAATATTGCTAATTAATTTTGCGAACATGAAAACAAGCAAAAAAAAAAAAAACCAAGAAAATTACTTTAATTTCGGAGCGAACCTTCGATACCCTTTATCTTAGGTTAAATGACTTACTGACAATGTCTTTATCGACAAATCAAAATAATCCTCGACATCAAATTCTGCATACCTTTCTCTTCTATGTTATGCTTTATAAGCGATTATAGGTAAATAATGCTTCTCTTTAATAATAATTTGTAATCATTAGCTAAAGTTATATGTAACAAGATTTAATTTTCTAAATGCTTATAAAGACATTTCAATGTGTGCTTAAAGTATACGGCATATACGCAGACGGGATCAAAAGTTGTCCAACGTGATCCCCTAATGGTAGATTTCCCTTTCTTTTACCACAAAGTAATTAACAGGCTGAGTCAGATCTTTTCTCATTAAGTTCGCTTAATCGATTTTCTTAAATTTTTTAACACAAACACTATTCAAATTCATTACGGAAGTATTTCAGTTAATTGTGAAAGAGAAAAATGAAGTTCGCTAAGTAAGCCTTTCTTAACGCAATCGACGTTTATACGAGTAGATCGAAGAGATAGTTAAGGATTAGCTTACTAGATTACTATCGAAATTAAACAAAATGTCGGAATATTTCATGAGGGGTCTACAGCATGTCCCTGAGTCCTTTTGACGATATGATAGGCGAGCTTAATATCCCCATCCGTGATGAACGAAAGATAGATAAGTAAATGAAAAAATTTTCAACGAATATATAAGCGGTCGAGTCACTTGCCTCAACCAGACTATTTTTCCAAAGAATTTTCAGATAATGTTCGTTAAGACATATCGATTTATACGTTGCTGGTTTTACGTGATTTTTACGTGATAAGGCGAAATTCTCGTTTTTAAATTTAAAAATATAATTTTTTAAACATCTTTTTGGGCTTGGAACGGATATTGTATATGCATATAGACTTGAGCTGTGAAAACCCTTGAATTGGAAACTTTAATTTATGCAAAGTGCTTAATTGGACGAACTACCAAACATGGCCGAAATCGTTCTGAATCTTTTAGTAAGAGGGAAAATTGACGTTATAGAAATTCGTCAGCATTTAATGTATGATGTTGCAAACAAAATGACAAAGTCAGCAGACTCTTTCATTTCGCTAAAGGGTATAAAAATATTTGAAAAAAAAAAAATAAAACCTTATTTTCTTTGAAGATTTTATTTTAAGGAAGTTTTTTTTATAACTTTTAATAGGTCATTATTTGTTTTTTTTTTTTCTTTTTTTTTTTTCGACGTAATTATATGTGATGTTGTCCGCTGTAATGACCTGAGTGTTAGAAGAGAAGTTAATTGTAAAGTTCTTTTCTGTCCTTTTCTTTATACCTTTAAATTTTCGCTTATTTTAAACGATTAAGTGAAATTTCACTGCATTGTATATGCGGTTCAATTTGTGGCGTGCACCCTGTTGATGCACTTTGAGCTTTTGTTTTGATTGAATTGCATTTTGTTGATTCCCGCGAAATCCCATTTCATTAAAAGTAATTTACACAAAGTTGTAAATCAACGGGGGATGCGTAATTAATAATCGTGCTTATATTAAACTCAAACGATACTTATATGTCATGAAGAGCGGCAAAGAGAAAAACAATTTTTAAAAGAGTTTTTACAAAATTGTATACAAAAGAATTATTGTAAACAATAAGTGATGTGTAAAATAATTGTAATCATAACTCATAGATATTATTACTTGTTTGCATTATTTTTTATTTTATAGCATAATTTTAATTAATTTTTAAATTAACTGTAGATTTCTTTGATATTTCACGTACGCTACAGGACGACTGATGTCTTTTAGACGTATTCTATAGTGCATAAAACTGACGCAATTAGAAATGCTTTAGTTACTTAATTCTTATTTCCTTATATATATATATACATATATTTATATACATTGTAATAAATTTCTTTTTTATATTTGCGAAGACTCCTTATGCATCTTTTCCACTATGTGACTTAAGTGCTGTGTAATATTTTCCTACTTTGCTCGGCTTCAGACCGCCAAGTCTATCTGCTTCTTATAATGCCAATCAGATCGGCATGAAGCATGAAGCAGTCCCTGTATAATATTAATTTAGGCGGATTGAACGCCTTATAAAATTTAGCGAATTAAACGCTGATTTTGAATTGCTTAAAAACAATTAAATTTCTTTATTGAAATATGCACTATTTATACTTAATTCTACAGGTGAAATTATGCTAACCTAATCAGTAATTAATTGGGGCGACTGGCGTCGTATTGCATTTCGTAATGCAATACTCAGCCAGTTGAAGTGCGACACAACTTTTGTTTTTCTTTTCGCTAAAGAATTATGCAAATTCAGCATAATTCTGTCTGCACGTCAAAGTGGATGCATATACTGATATGCGATCACACCACAAAAATATATATATATATATATATATATATATATATATATATATATATTTTTTTAATTGAAATCTAAGTTTAAGTTTTTTAAAAGCAACGTAAGCCGTCAGATGAAAGCATTGGCAAGTAATATATTTATTTCACTATTGTTCTTCATGTCGTATTAGTAATCATCAAACTAATAAAACGCACCTTTGCTGATACTTGTTATTAATAGCGAAATGTAAATATCACTCATACGTCTATTAATAATTAGCAATATTGTTGTTTAAATGCTTTTTTATTATACCGATCACCGAAGGATGAGAAGTATATTCATTTTGTCACAACGTTTGCAACGGCCAGAAGACAGCTTCAGAAACCTCAAAAAGTATACATATTCGTGATCAGAATCTGAATGAATCTAAGCATGTCAATTTCTCCGCCTGTCCACCTATCCGCCTGTCCGTTTGCGCAACCTCTGCCGTAAGCCGAATTCTCTTGGCCGCAAAAATGAAGCCATCGACTTCAAATTTGCCGGAAATATTGGAAACAAGTTTTCGTATGCAAGTTGGTATTGAAAAATCGGTTGAAGGACACACCTACAAATTTAAATATTCTACGTATATTGTACGGGCGATGCTGTTTATTCTTTACAAAAGTGAAAAATCTCTGGCGCGCTTACTCACGTTTATACCGTATCATAATTTAATTGTTTTCAAAATCTTTATAATGCGCAAAAGCAAGCTTCAAAAAGCCCATAAAGTATATAAATTTTTGGCCAGTTTTAAATTGGGAAAATGCCCAAGTATGTCCGTCTGTCCAACTGTGTAGTATGTGTGGCAAACATACTCCCGTTCGTAAAAATAAAAATGTTGCCTGCAAACTTGCAAAAGATTTTGAAATTGCCACAAACTTTTCAAATAACTCCTACAACGCCCACATGCCTATGTAAGAAGAACCGTGAACGCTATTGCTTTGCTTGCTTTTTTGTGTTGTTACTCATAAGCTGCAGCACATACATTTTATAAATCTACCGTTTTATTCTAAAAATAGTAAAAATCAACCGCGCCCACTCAATATCATGGATTATGACAATTGCGTTCTTTTCCTTTCATTCAAGATAGCGATGACGGGTACAAAAGATTTGATCACAACCGAACATCATTTTCTTACTATAATTAACTTTGCCAGAGAAATCAATTGCAGAACCAGAGTCTAGTATCTACACCTGACGGCTTTATTGAACACTCTACCGCAGATGGGATTTGAACCCACGACCGTTGAGTTGTTAGTCGAGATCCTTTGCCTACTCGGCCACTCAGGCGGAGAGATGTTTTTTTCAATTAATTTCAGAGTTCAGACAATATGTAAATATATGTCACATAACTGGTAATGAGATCGAGTACACTTTCTTTAGTCGTTTCAGTTAATTTTCTTACGGTGACAAGCTACAAAAATACGGTTTAATACGTTCAGCAACTTAATTAATTTCTCTTTCCAGATAAAGTTGAATTTATCCATTGAGGCTATCTACATATATGGACAATGCTGACAGCTACTTATTTTCTATTATATCGTTTTTGCCTTTCCAAACATTAGGCATTCATAAGGGCATTATAAGATATTCTTTTGAAATCATATGCTCTAGAAATGTGTATCCTAAAGGCTATTAAAGCACTTACATATAAAATTTAATTTAACTTTCCATCATTTCCATTCAGTTGCTTAAAAAGAACAAAAAGCTAATATTATTTCAATTTTGTCTATCTGGCTTATTTGACTACTTAATTTAAATGACATTAACATTTATTGTTCGTATGCTATTATGTGTCGGTTTTTGTATCTTTACGAATGGTAAAATATGGCTTTGATCGGACAGGAAATATAAAAATTTGAAAAAAAAAAAGTTTTTTTCAATTTACGTTTATATCAGTATAAAAGGCTGACATATTCTCGTATAAAGAAAGTTGGCTAAGACATCCAATGAATGATTCTAAAAATGTGAAAAAGAAAGAAAGCATTTATTTCCTTGATTTCTTTAACAAGCGTTTATGTCTGCTTGTTTAACGAGCTGAATTCATACACTATGAGTGAACGAAATTGAGTTTTTTTTCTTCTTTACTTACCTTTTGAAAAAATTTAAAATAAAAAAAAAACCCGACATTAAATTATATAAATTTAAAAAGAAAAAAAGAAAAGAAAAACAAGAAAAAAAAAAAAAAATATAAATGTGGGGAAAAAATATATAAATAAAAATGCTTGAAAAAAATTACTCTAATACTTGGTCTACTTTTCTCTTTTTTTTTTTTTTTTGTTTCTTGAAGACTTATCTTTGCTTTTGTGAAGTGGTTGAGTAAAGTCGCCAAAGAGATGGAAAAGGAAAAAGAGAAAAATGTCAATAACTCTATTAAAATGGAAGCCAACTATGTGAAAATTATTAACAGAAAAAACAGGACTTTTGTCCTTTTTATATATCAGTTTACTTGTTTCTTAATTTTTTTTTTTTTTTTTTTTTTTTTTTTTTTTTTTTTTTTTTTTTTTTTTTTTTTTTTTTTTTTTTTTTTTTTTTTTTTTTTTTTTTTTTTTTCAGACACTAAAGTAATTGTCTGTGCGGTGGGTTTTGAGGATTATATAGAAAGAGACAATTCTTAAAAAGAAGTTGTAATCATAACAAAAAAGTTATGCATAAATATATATATATCACATATATAAATATATATTCAAGATTAATAAAAGAAAAAAAAAAGAAAACTTAAAAAAAAATATTCACTTTTAAGAGCAAACTTTTAATATCCATCACCAGTTGGGTTTAAAATATTTCTCCGTTAAATTCAATTTCATATGCTTTCAATAAACATAATACACCGCATGGCGTATGAGTGATGCTTAAATAAATAAAATGAAAAGAGAAAAAACAAAATAAACTTTCTACGTTAAGCCTGTTCTCAGTGTTTCGATGTAAGCCGAACTTAAATTTCTTAAATTCCGCTCGACAGTGCCGCTCGTTACGCACGTTGTTACTGACGTTACTGCAGACATAATGTAACAATTTTCTCGTCTTTCTAAGTCTTAATTCCTGGCCAGATTAAAGCTAAATGTAACTACATATCACATGTGACTGCTTTGATGGATATTTTGCCTTAGAAAAAACCCAAGATATTAAGACATTCAAATAACTGCATAGATGGAACGTATTTGAATAAAGAAAAGTTGAAATAAAAAAAAGTGAATAAAAAGATACAAAACGATGAAATTTAATAACTAAGGTTGAAATTTAATAATTAAGGAAATTAAATTCGGTCGGGTCTGAAGCTTTCATACGCATCATTGTTATCCGAAAACACACAAAAAACAATAAAAGAACACAATTTTCATGCTCTATAATACGGAGTGGGCGTAGGTGATTTTTTCTATTTTCGAAACAAAAGTTTTTGCCGCAAAAGTGTGTGGCATTGTAGGCGTGTTCTTTAAAAAGTTTACGTCACATGGAAAATATTTTGCAAATTTGTAGGCGATATCTTCCTTTTCGTTAACGGGAGAATGTTTGCTACAAATACTACACAGTTGCGCAGGCAGGCAGATGGACAGACGTACAGGCGAGCATGTTTAGGTGCATCCCAAATTTGAAACTGGCCAAGAATTTATATACTTTATATAGGGGCTTCGAAGCTTGTTTCTGCGCCTCATAAAGGTATTAAAAAACAATTCAATTTTGATGCACTATAATATTAGGTAGGTGCGGTCAAAATTTGTGCACAAAGGCTAGAACATCGTCTATAGAATACGCGTTAGAATTTTTGTACATTTATCTGCTACAGTTTATGATTAATGAGCGAAAAACCAATTTTTCATTCCCTTTGAAAAACGGAGGTGTTCTAAATTTACGCGATGCTGTAGGCGTGTCCTTCCACCGGTTTGGCCAATTTTCAATACCAATTTGAATGCAAGAACTTTCACTGTTTTTGCCAAACTTGAAAGCGATAGCTTCATTTTTGCGGCGAGGAGAATGTTTACAACAGAAATAACACAGATGGACAGACGGACGGACGGATAGACGGATATGCTTAAATCGATTTTAGATTTGATGCTGATCAAGAATCTATACACTTTATGTGGGCACTGATGCTTCCTTCTGGGCGTTGCAAACGTTTTGACAAAACGAATATACCTCTCATTCTTCCGTGATGGGTATGAAGATGTAAGCAAAAATGTGCACACTTGTCAATCGATTTTTATCTAAGAAGAAGTAAGCAAAAAATAAATAAAAAATCTTGGATACCCTTGATCGGAACTATTAGGGGGACCCATAACTAATCAATTATTTTGTAAAATGTTTTTTTGAAATGGCATTTTGATAGGTTTGGTTTACGGGTTGGAAGAGGTCTCTCGTTTGCAGACATCCATTGTTTCGATCGCTTTATGTTATCATAAAAGACTCATTTTTCGTCTCCAGTTACTATCCTAGACAAAAATCGATCTCTGCTTAATCTGGTGAGCAAGAAATTACAAATTGTTTGCCGAAGATCTTTATTGGCCTCAGACGACAGGTGTGGAATCCATTTACCTTGTCTATGTACCTTGCGAATTTCTTTTAAATGCCTTTGTACGGTGGTAGCCAGGTAGACCCAAGGCTTCTTGATAGTTCCTGTATAGTTAACCTTGGATCGGACTCCACTAGAGATTTTAAGGCGTCGTTATAATTGAAATAAAATAATTGATTAGTTATGGATCCCCCTAATAAATACTCGACTAAATTGAAACTATTTTAAACGATAGTTTAATGCTTCAAAGAAGTGTAAAATGGAAATTGAAGACAATCTCACGAAAATCTTTTGAAGCAGAATCGTAGAGTTTATCAGTAAACTGCAAGTTAGGTAATTAACATAAACAAACTTATAAAAATATAAACAAGCGTCCTCTCATTACAGTAATATGTGATTTTATACCCTTAACCTTTCGATCTGCAAATCGTGACATATAAATCATGTCAAAAGAAAAAAAAAAGAGAATGCTTTAGTATAAGAAGAAGAAAAACAATATTATATGGAGAGAATATGAGACATTCGGACTATGATCCTTCGCTTTCGAATTGCAATTTTATTCAGGTGATTTTTTCGATTATCGCCATCGATTTGTGGTTTTTTTTTGCATTGCGAGCAAACGCCGCTTGCAATGTGGGGTAGACTTCCTCCTGCCGAAAGTTTTATTCAATATTCGAAAGAAAAGCTCTTTGGACATTACCATAGTCTTTGCTATTTCTCTAAGCTTAACTTGATGGTCGTCTAGCATCATTTGTCAATGACTGCAATTTGGGATCGTCGAGAACGTTCGCAATCTCCCAAGCTGATGTGGCCATCTGCCACATTTTCAATTCATTTGCCCAAAATTTCACTTTAGGAAATGACGATGCAGAGTTACTGTATAGAGCGTGTAAATCGTCTCTAATATGTTCGGTGTAATGCCTTCTCGATGTGGATACTCAATGACAGTCCAACATTTTTAACTCGTCCAAAATGGTTGAAATTTTGTTGAGTACCTGTCAACGCGTGCACACACAATTTCCCTAATATTTGTGCATAAGTAATGCCATCTTCATGTTCAGGCCGCAACATTTTTCAGAAAACTAGCATTTGCTTTAAAGTGCGTATTATCGTTGTTACGATCAGATGTATGTCTGTGCTTTAACGTCTGCACCTGGCATGAGCCTTAATCAGACGGTTTGCCTACAACCATTGGCAATCGAGAGGTTAGTTGATTGACGACCCCTCAGGGAGAGAGAGACAATCCCCATTGAAGGGGGCCGCGCTGGGGAAGGGAACCCTGAAGTACCGCAATAGAAAATGGATGTGGGCCATATTCCCGTTTAGTGTTCTGCGTTGAAGCCTATCTAAGCACCTCTTAAATAGCTCCCCGCGAAACTTTGGGGGGCAACCACAGCCACCACGAGCACTCCCCGAAGGGCCGCACCCGCAGTCAGGCAAGAAGGCATTCGTCCGGCATTCCGATGGGTAGTGTACATCTTCCTGCCGGAGCAATCCTACTTTGGGCAACCTGACCCCCGTGGACACCCCTTAATTTCTTCGGTAATCGTTCAAAGCAGAACTTACACCAAGCTATACAGCTTTGGGTGATCTCATACTGTACGCACTTAGCACTTGCCTTTGGACTATCCACACGTCCCGGAAGGCCGATCCTTAACTATCCTTTCTCAAGGAAAATAATGCTTCCAAGCATGTCGTCGTACAGCACACACACCCAGCTGTGCCCCAGCTCACTTGATGTCCCTGGCCATCATCATTAGATGACCTCCACCAAGAGAACAAAATGGGCGCACAGCACACACACCCACAGCTGTGCCCCAGCTCACTTGATGTCCCTGGCCATCATCATTAGATGACCTCCACCAAGAGAACCAAATGGGGAAAGAAATGCTTCTTTTTAATTTAGCAAAGAGAGCCCCTCCCAACTAGACCTCTTCCGCTTCCAAAGAAAAAAACCTGTTGCCAGGTTATCACGATCAGGAAGAATTACAGCCGAAGTAAATGAAATTATTTTTTTAACTCGCTAAAGGTATAAGCGATCAAGATTTGTCGATGACTTGGTCAGCGTAAAAGCAAGAACGTGAGAGCTGGTACTTTAAAATGTAGACACGTCTCAGCGCCCATTTAATTAATAAAAAATGTCCACACTTTAAGAGATAAGAGTGGATATATACCGGATATATGCCTCAATAAACTATCGAATCAATTCATTTATGTTATTCGCTGTTACTAAAGAAGTTTCTTAAATATTCTTTAAAAAAAAAAAAAAAAAAAAAAAAAAAAAAATTAATATTAATTTTCTCCAAAATTACTGCCACCAGATAATCTCAAAGCTTTATAGATAAGATAACATTTTTCCCGCATTTTTTTCCGTCCCAGATACTACGGAAGGCTTCGATAAAATTCTCCTGCGATTGTTTTCGCGAATAAATTCAATTCGTTTCAAGTCCTTAGCTAGTTTTGTTCGCCTAAGAAAAAGAGGAAGAAGTGGAATTTTACAAACAATTTCCTTTCTTATGCAGAAAATATGTTTCTTTTGCGCTTAAGAAACACGAATCAATAAATGCTTCATTCAACGGTTTAATTGAATTCAGTCAACACTTACTTTGTCCATTTCGGTCTCTTAATGTTTCCTTTACAAATTTGAATTCTTTTCGCAGCTTATCTAGTATTTAGCGTTGGATAAGTAAAGTCACATAATTTTTCCATTTGTTTTATGCAAAATTTCCATAATATAAGCTCTCTCTATGTCCTGCTTATTCATATTTACTCATTATGGCTCATAACGCAGACGACTTTTCTAAATAAAAGTTTAAAAGCGACAAATATATTGTTTTTGTTTTTTTTTTTTTTTTTTTTTTTTTTTTTTTTTTTTTTTTTTTTTTTTTTTTTTTTTTTT
>KK502420.1:1478837-1490207 GCA_000688735.1 Glossina austeni | reverse complement strand
TTTTTTTTTTTTTTTTTTTTTTTTTTTTTTTCTTTTTTTTCTTTTTTTTTTCTTTTATATTTTTGCTTAGTTTGCCCATAAAACCGACAACGTCAGGCAACGAACCAATCATATTAAAAAAGTCTCCCTATATATAGGATTAAATTTATGTCTTTTCTCATACGAAATGGAAAAACCGCATATACAATAGTTTCTTGATGCGTTGGTCATTTTGTTGCATAATAGAGGGGGATAAGCTTTTAAGGATTCTATATTTAGTTAAGAGGATAGTGAAATATTACCTGTCTAACGGCATAATAACACGTTAAATTCCTTGGATATATGCCCGGATAATTGGGCGATTGTAAACGGCATGCTTTCCTATCGCAATCACTAAAGATACGTGAGCAATACGTGCCTGGTATTAAATCGCCTAAGGGATTGTTTCAATTTTAATTTCATTTTATTTAATATGCTTTAAATATTTCTCTTTTAAACGAAAATGATAGTTTCTTTAAAACAAAAAACAAAAAACAAAAAACAAAAAAAAAAAAGAAACAAAACAAAAAGAAAAACGAAAGCAAAAAAGGAAAGGAAAGAAAACTTACCCAAATAATATTTTGGTTCGGTATAATTGTAGTCATCTTTCTCAACTCGTTTACTTAACGAGTTCATAAAGGTTTGATTATTTGCATAAGCACTAAATAAACTAAAATCCTGCCCATAACGATCGGAATGCACGCCGCTTGTATTAGTAAAATCCTCCATTGAATTTTGATGCAAGAAATTGCTACGATTATGCCATTGCGCTAATTCTGGAATTAAATAAATGAAATTAAAAGGAAAATAGCTGTGCGAACGTTCAAATAATATTAATTTTGTTTTTTTGGTCGTTAAGTCAGTTATATGTTTCATATACATAAGATGGGCAAGCAGTCTTTGTGAGATGATGATGAAAATTTCGTCATTCATATTACAATCGCTTCAAGTTTCTATATATGTAGTGAAAATTCCGGCCAAAAAAGAAAAGATTGGTTTTGCTTAATAAATTTCTTATTAGGATTCTTTTCAAAACTAAAATAATAAATAATTTTCGAAATTCCTCGTTAGGGATGATCTTTTCTTAGCTTTTCTTAAGGCTACTTGGGATAAAATTTACGAATTATTGCAAATTATTATAAATATTTAGAGCCTACACTAAGTTAAACTTGTATCGCCGTATTCAGGCCCCGTATTTTTTAATTCCGAACGATTTGGATTCATTTTCTAAATCGATTTAAACTTGTCTGTCCGGTTGTCCATGTATTTTTGCGTTTAACCTATAGCTTTTTGAAATGTTTTAATGAATTCCCATACACTGATGTGTATGGACAATGAATATTGAAAATAATTCGGATCAGATCCATTTTACGATCGTTCTATTCCTTATAAAGTCTTATTTTGAGAATCTTGTTGTATGAGAAAAGTGCGCAACTTTCAAAATTTCGTAATAAAAATCGGCGAAGTAATAATATTTCGACGTACTAAACTGATATGAAAAATTTTAAGTCGAAAGTTGGAATTCTTGGAAATCCCTCCTAGCAGAAAACTGCTCCTACGAAAAGTAAATCTTTATATGGCAAAAAGTTCTAATTTTTAATATTTTACAGAATTACTTCGTAATGGTACTTTGATGAAAGGAAAATATCGCGTATATCAAATTCGGATCATGATGGCCTATCTACGTATTTTGTACTACAGCATTTGCACGCCTACTAAAAAAGCTATCTTTTATTATTTTCTTATGAAAATTGGTCGATAAAAGTAATTTAATCTCAAAGATTAATTACACAAACTTTGGACTGCGTAGGTCCATTTTGCTGTTCCCACCGCCTACAAGGATCAAATGTATGTTTCTGTGTGGCAACAAAGGGTCCTCTTTCGAACGTTACAATAGAATCCCTGAGAAGAAGATTAAGTTTGTTAAATTTACACCATGTCCGTTAACGTTTTCAAGCCTATTCCATATGAGGGCTGGAGGAGAGCAAAGTATAATTTTTGTCATTTTTGAAGAATGCGCTACGCGAAATAGTGTAACGTGTCTAATGATGGCCCTTGCTCGACTCTCATGTTCCTATTCATGCTTCTTAAAATTCATGGGCAGTCGGGGACATTGATGGCGATCTTATAAGTGCCTAAGTGAACCATTTAGAAAACCAATCAAATCGAGATATATTTTTCAAAATATTCTCTTGCAAATATGATTCCTTGAAATGAGGGAACCGAACCGTTTGTCTGTAGGGGAGAGTGTTACCGATAACCTACTTCTAAATTTTACATGTTCTTATCTATCTATGACAGGAAAGAAAGCTTCTGCTGCACAGTCCAATGAGATTCGCCCTCAGTGAAAATCTTTTCTTGGCATGAACAAACAGAACACGAGACTTGGCAGCTTTGTTTTTCAATTGCCAGTAATTGGCAGTGTTAAGTAGTCGATGGTCGTCTGTTTTCTTCTATGTTATAGTAAAATGATCATGAACAGAGCCAAGCGAAATTAACGTTTACTCGTATCGGTTGGATTATGAGGCAGCAGTTAAATATTCATCGGCAAAATTTGAAGGGAACTGTTTTGTGAAAATGATAAAATCAGTGCACTGAAACTTTAATATTTTACAATAAGGTGATCGCCTACGGTCTTTGCTAGCTGTACCTTGCTTGCTTTTTTTGTTTCGCGAATTATTGGAAAATCGTTTTTATATTTGCAATTTTTCTGTCAGATTTACCATTTTTTCGTATAACAATCAATTTTCGAATCTAATGAAAATTAAGTTCATGCTAATAAACGGAAAAAAAAAAACTTTTTAATAACTTCCTATGACAAAAAGTCAAAAGGCTTTGAATAGTTATAATATTTTCGCTCATCTCGTTCTCTCCTTTTTTTTCCAATTAGTTAGATATTTGAAATTAAATAATTTTTTTTTTTTTTTTGTAAATGAAAGTTTTCCCATCTTTCCTTTTTCCTGATTATCTGGCCAACCGTCTTTTTTGTGCTCTTTCACTATTTGCCTATAAATTCATTTCTGATTTCTGCTAACTTTTCATTGTGTACGAGTTTTGTTATAAACTAGAAAACAGTGATAGTATGTCTCGGTGTGTTTGTGTTATTTTTTTTATTTTTTTTTTTTTTGCTGCTCCTCTTTTAGTGAATGGGAAAATGGAAAAAATAGAAAAAGTTAATAACTTGAACGTTGTAATAACGACGACGACGACGACGACGACAACGACGACGACGATGATGACGATGATGATGATGATGGCGATGACGATGAGGGGATAACTATGATTGAAAAAAATTATGTCTATGTGGGGAGAAAAAAAAAAAAAAAAACTGTATAAATCACTGTATATATATTTAAGTGTTAGCTGGGATAATGGATTTTTATGACATATATATATATACATACCTTGCAGCTTAATACCACCGTAACGAGTTACTGAACTATCACGTGATAAAACTTTATACCTTATGCGAAAATCAAAATTATAACCGCTTTGATCACGAGCCAATCTGTTGTTGCAACCGTGACAAGCGATAGAAAGAGAAAAAAATAAACAAATGTATGTACATGTATATATATACAAGCAAAAACAAATATCATATGAGAATATAAGGGTTTGAGAAATAAGGATTTTTTATTACTATGTGATAAAGTGAAACTATCTCTGCCCAAGGAATCATTGCTCGACGAAACGAAAATATGTTTAACTCACAAAATTGTAAGCGCCAGTATGGGTGCGATATTCAATTCAATTCATTTGAGAGTTTGAAATAAAACTCATATTACGAATGTGTTGTGCGGTGTATAGCGTTCCACATACGAAAACGCATTGCAAATTTTCACTATTCAAATGTTGTCGGATAGTGCGCACCTTGAAAATGACACCACTCATTGAAAGGCCCTATCTGCATAAAATAATTTCACTTTTACCAGGACATTGTTCGAATATGCTTTTCTTTTTCCAATGTTGTTTACCCCTTAATCCACTAAAAAATCACTTTCCCCTGATTTTTGTTTTTTGATGTTTTTTATTAAGAGTAAAATCGATGCAAAAATCGTATCGTATAAAAGCTGGTTGAGTGACGTGTAATTATCATATGTTAACTCAATAAATTCAAGTTTTTTTGATGAAATGAAGAATCGTTTAAAATATTTCATTGATTTCATTGATTGGTGACAGGTGCTCTTGGCGAGTTATAAGAAAAGGCAAAAATTGGACCGCTTTTCTCTAATTGTATTATGTGCGATAGCCTGGAACTATTTTGGCATTAAATTCTTTATATAGTCTTCGCATGCTAAACGACTGTTGAGAATGTTGAAAATTGTGTACAAGTTTGCGTTTTGTTAAACTTTCTTGCATTAGGTTAGGGTAAGTGAATTGTGTTCATTTTTCTATACTACAGCACATGTAGTGTAACGTATATGAAGTTTGTCTGCTTAGATGTCACACGCAAGAGGACCCGCCGCCTTTCATCATGTCGATCGGTTCAGAATCATTTTCGGCTCATGTATTTTTTTTTTTTTGTTTGCACAACTTAGCGGTTGGAATTTTACGAGACATAATATTTTGACAAGATTTGGTAAATTGATATAATTTGGCTTAAGGACGAATTTAATTAAAAGTGGATTGAATCGGGAGGACTTTGACGACTACGCCATATACATATATATATATATATGTATATATATATAGGGCTTAAGCAGGTTAAGCAATAATATATATTTTCATATTTAATTGATGTGAAAAATTCGTATCGGATGATGCAAATTTTTTGAACTTCCTCTCCCATAAAATCGTTCTTACGAAAGCTAACCCGTCATATGGCAAAAAGGTTTAAATGCCTTTTCATTTTACTTGAAATATTTAATAACACAATGATAATGAGAACTGAGTTCTTTTGCAACAAACTGGACGGCGAAAAACTTCACACCACAGAGAGCATTCATTTAAAGGATTACTGAGCCGGATTATTCAGATAATTTTCGAAAAATTTTGTAATGATTGTATCGATATTTGCATTCATACGTAGTCGTATGAAAATCGGTCAGATAAAAGGGATTTTTTACATGCTTTCTATCATTTATCTACTTATGTCCTTGACAGACACTGTTCGGGAACTGTTCATTCACTATATTTTTTTTTAACAGAATGTTTTATGAAATTTTGCTTGTAACTCAAAACTTAAGACTCGCATCGTTTGTTCATGCGTTTGTACTTCTTGCGTTTTGAAAATTGCAGAACACTCGAATTGACAGAAATAGCAATTTTAGATACATACGATGCGAGAATGTGTTCAGCTACACGAAGCAGTAGCTAAATATTCGACTTTGGACTGTATATATCGCATGTAGGGTTATTTGATGTCTGATATTTTTCTTTTCCTGTTTTTTTTTTTTTTTTTTTTTTTTTGTAATGCTACAAACGGCTTAATGAAAGTTATAAAGTCTTATATTTCAATGGTGAGGTTAGGTTAGAAACAATATTACAATGGTTTCTACCGTAGTTTTGCTCTCCGTATGCATTGCTAAGGTTTTGAGTTACTCTTTAATAAAAATGATTAGAATTTCATAAAATAATAAAATATGTATTGAGCGGTTTGTTGTGTGGTTTCAATTCAAAAATTGTTTAGTAGAATTTCAAGAGGTTTCTATATTTCTATATTCAATGCTTTCTTCGCTTTCGTTGGTTGTGCAGCAAGTAAACACTTACTTGTTTAATTTTATTGTAAATATCAGTGAACGTGATTCACTGTAGAATAGCACTGGTCCCCATGAAGTACCACACCACATGCCACCGATTGGTGTACGAGCCGATTCAGCTATTTGCATGTAACCATCTGGGCAGCCATCCTGCAGATACGATGTAAAGCGTCCAATTGTAAAGCTATCCAAGGTAACCTGTACAAAAAAGATAGAAAAAAAAAATGAAGAGGAAGAAAAACAAGTAATAAAAGTGAAATAAAAACTAAAAATAACCAACATTGAGAGAAAATAGAAAACAAAAATTGTTTGCACATCACTAAAAGGATAAATGATGGAATTTATTCTTTTGTTTTTCATTATTTTTCCTCTGGTTTTCTAAAAAAAAAAAAAAAATGCCAGGCAAAAAAAAACAACAAACCTAGCTAAGGAAAAAATAACGACATACACAAGAGTAATGATGGCATAAGTAACGGTAACTGAAAACATACCGAGTGGATTGTTGGCGGATATCCTGTCCGCATGTTTCCGCAACAAAAGTATTTTTTTTTTTTTTTTTTTTTTTTTTTTTTTTTTTTTGGTTTTTTGTTCTCATTGTTTTTATGGTTTTAAAACCAAAGCCAGCCTGAATTGAAATGATATCTTTTCTTAGTTTTGGATTAAACAATCATCAGACAATCATCAAAATTTACTTATACAATGGTTACGAATGCCACCAAACGGGACAAGAGAAAGTTGCAATTTTTCTACGTTTTACTTTTCCCATTACAGCAATAAGTTCA
The DNA here is from genome assembly GCA_000688735.1 of Glossina austeni. Lineage (NCBI taxonomy): Eukaryota > Metazoa > Arthropoda > Insecta > Diptera > Glossinidae > Glossina > Glossina austeni. Next base: position 1,483,708 of record KK502420.1, on the reverse strand, counting down.
TGAAATTTAATTAATTTAATAAAAAAAAAAAAAGGGTTTCAATTTTTTTCTATAGTTAAAACAACAACAATTTATGTAATTAACGCTTAATAATTCAAGTTGTTCAGAGAGATTTTGTTTTTTTTTTGTTTTTTTTGAAAGAAGCGCAAATAAATGAATTTTGCAGCAAAATTTTATGGGCATAGAAAAAAAAAAATGTTAAATTAATAAACCTTAATAAAATTTATTTTTAATATATAAAATTCAAGGATTTTTCTTTTAGTTAACGATGTTTTTTTCAACGTTATATGTAATGAAAAAATTTTAGAAGAATATAATAATTTTAGTTTAGTTTGATCGCGATCAGAAAAATGTAATTTCATTGCCATGTTCAGGTTACATCACCGCCCAAAATCTTTCACACATACCTTCCCCCCATACAAATAAGAGTCTAAATTGATTATAAAATATTTTAGAGAAATTTGAACATCACAGCGCAATAAAGTTAGTTAGGTTTTTTGGAGAGCCCTTTAATGCTTTTTAAATGATATTAAAAATGTTGATTGGCTTGATGTTTGTAAAACATTTTTGTGCCCATTACCGAAGAAGGAGGGACATATTCATTTTTTCAAAACGTTTGCAACGCCCAGAAGGAAGTTGCAGAGATCCCACATAGTGTGCGCTCTCTTGATCGGTATCAAATTTTGAATCGATTTAAATATGTCTGTCTGTCCGCCTATATAATGTCTGCTCTAAACATTCTCTTGACCGCATAAATGGTGCCATTGATTCTGAATTTGGCAGAAACAGTGGAAGCTCTTGCACACAAGTTGGTGTTGAAAACGAGCCAAATCGGTTAAAACACACACCTACAGTAAACTGAAAACATTTCTGTTTTTCCAAGAGAATAAAAGATTCACTTTTTGCTCATTGGTCGTCAAATTCAGCAGATAAATATACAAAGGTTTCAACGTATATTCTATGGATGACGCTATGGCATCTGTATAAAAATGGAAAAAATTATTCACGCCCACCCAATATTACAAGTGTATCAAAATTTAATTTTCCGAAACCTCATAAAGCGTATATATCCTTGGCCAGTCTCAAATTTGGAATGCACGTTAGCATATCCGTCGGTCCATCCAGTCCGGTCCAGTGGTAAATATTCTACCGTTCATATAAGTGAAGATATCGCCTAAAAATTTGAAAATGATCTAAACCTGCGTCTGTTTTGCTTGTTACTCCTCAAATACAACATATATACCTTATAAATAACTTTCATTTTTATTCTGAAAATAAAAAAAAAAAATATCGCCTAACCGCGCCCACCCGACTTTATAGAAAATGAAAATTTGATTCTTTTCCTTTTTTTTTTAGTCTTTTTTAGGATAACGGTGATGGGTATAAAAGATTCGGTCGCGACCGAATATAATTTTCTTATATGTTATAATTTCATTTGTACATTGCACTATTTCAATAGCTTTACAGTCACTTTGCTCACTGTGCATCACACTGCGCATTGGCAGGCACAATGTAGTTATTCGGTGATATTTAAAGGTTTAGTTCGTTTTATACGTGCGTGGCTTGTGAAAAGTTTTTGAATTTAATAATTATTTTATTGGTTTGTTTTCACTTCGCGACAGCGAATAACTTAACAAAGACATTTTCTAGCAAAGACACAAACATGAAAAATGTTGAGCTAACTGTCTTTGCTTCATACGTTTCGAGATGAATAACTGTAGGATTTTTTGTTTTGCTTTCTTTCAATATTTTTTAAAAATTTGTTTTCGATTTTATTTGCTTATAAACTATATTTGAAATTTAATAAGTAAAAAAATTAAAATCGGTTGGGAACGAATTTTTTATACCCATCACCGTTATTCCAAAAAAGATGAAAAAAGTAAAAGAACAAAATCTTTATGCTCTATATAATACAGAGTGGGTGCAGCTGATTTTTTCTATATTCAAAATAAAAGCTTTTGTCGCGTAGGCATAGGTGGCTTTTGTAGGCGTGTCCTTTAAAAAGTTTAGTTCACATGCAAACTCTTTTGCAAATTTGTAGGCAATAACTTCATTACGCTAACGGGTGAATGTTTACCAGAAAAACTGCAACAGATCGATGGACAGATGAACAGGCGAGCATGTTTTGGTGCATCCCTAATTTGAAACTGGCCAAGAATTTATATGCTTTACATAGAGGTTTTGAAGATTGTTTCTGCGCGTTATAAACGTATTGAAAAATAATTAAATTTTGATACATTATAATATGCGGTAAATGTTGGCAATTTTTTCCATTTTTCTGCACAGATGCAACAGCATCGTCCATAGAATATGCGTTCAAATTTTTGTGCATTTATTTGCTGTAGTTTATGAGTAAAGAGAAAAAAACAAATTTTTCATTCCTTTTCGAGAACAGAGGTCTTCTCATTTTACGTGATGCTGTGGGCGTGTCCTTCGATAGATTTAGCCCATTTTCAATACCAACCTGCGCGCCAGAACTTCCAATGTCTCTGCCCAATTTGAAGACGATAGCTTCATTTTTGCGGCCAGAAGAATGCTTACAACAGGCATTAAACAGACGGACGAGCTTAAATCGATTTCGAATTTGATTCTGATCAAGAATATATTTTACTTTGTGGGGTGTCTGATGCTTCCTTTTGGGCGTTGCAAACGTTCTGACAAAATGAATATGCCTCCCATCATGGGTATAAAAAAAAGAACATCGTTGAAATGGTTTTTTTAAGTGATTTAAATTTTCTGTATTGCTTATGGGAGGCATGGCTAAAAAGAAGCAACTCTTGGACAGTTTGCTTTGGATGGAAGAAAGGAAGAAAAAAAAATTGTTTTGAATAGTACTAGAAAATGGCAACATAGTACAAATTTTCGCATGGCATGTTTAATTAAACGAGCTCTGCGATAGGTAGCGTAACTGGTTTACATCTGAATTGCACAGAAAAAAAATTCAATTAATGATTTTTGTGTGATTGGCATGGACTTAAATAAAAAAATGCAAGCTTCGATTGAAAAAACCGCCCTTTTATTATTAATAAAAAAAAACCTTGGAATAGATTACTTTATTAAAAACATCCTACGTCACGTGCTAAAAAAATCCGAAGGAAAAGATGAAAATTGTCTAAGTTATGCTGCGTGGCCTTTTCAAAAATTACGTTTCGAGATAAACGCAAAGAAATGGTAGTATGTACGTCTAGGGCCAAAGAAATTCCTTTCCGTTATTTTCAGTCTCATATCTACTCAGGGATCGTCCTGAGTTATGACCAGGATCAAGGATGTCTTCTATGCTCTCATTACGATGGTAGATAGAAAGGGGATAATGTTTGGAACATCTGTGACCGATAGGTATGTGCTATGCCTGAACTGATCGAGCACTCTACCGTTCTACCGTACTGAGAATTGATCCCAGATAAGTCGATTTTATAAGCTTGCGTCTTAAGTACTCGGCTAGGCGGTTGATTGAAGTTACACTCATATACTTTGAACATAAGACATCTTCGAAATCATCAGGGTAAGCATTAGGCTGTAATTTCTTCGAAAGGATTTATTTAACATAGATAGTCTTTTCTGAGCGCTAGCACGAAAATTCTACGGAAAAATTTCTCTAAAGTAATTAATTTTTTTTTTATTTTTTTTATATATTCTAAAACGATCAAAGTATTTATTAAGCCAATAAAGGAAGAAAAAAAAACATTTTCAGAGAAATTTACACTGGCCCCTTACCCCTTAAGTAAAATGAATTATTGTTAACAGAGCGTTTCAAATACGTATTACTTTCTTTATGGTACGATATAATTTGCTTCAATTAACTTTTGTACTAAACTGTCAAAGAAAATTATTGTTAACTTTTTTGCTTAACGTTCTTATTCCTCGCTCCATACCTTTAGAAGATTATGTTTTATTGTTGTTAAAGCTTAAAGTTGCTGTGGCACGTCAACTTTTATCATTGTATTAAGATAATGAAGAAAAAAAAAGAAATTTTTTTCCAACATAATAAAATGATAGCATAGAATACCACCCTTTCCATCCTGCCGTCAGCTATTATCAAGTCATCCAGTTCTTATTAGCTCATCATAATCTTTTGATATAGTGGCGGCGGTAAAATGATATACTTGGCTATGTGACTTATTAAGGGAAGTAATTGAGAGAAACTCTTTGAGATAAATTTACTGAATCATTAAAAATCAATTATGATTTAAGGTAAGTAAATGATTGTGTAAAGAACTCGAGTAACGTTGTTTTGTGCAAGAGATTTTAGCTAATATTGAAATTCTATAAGAAAAAATGTAACGCATAGAAAATTTTTAAAATTTTTTATTTTTTTATTTTTTTTTTTTTTTAATGGCATACAGAACGAGCTTATTAACTTAGCTAAATATTTACAGTGAGTAAAGTAGTGCTAGGAAATGTTAGATACTAAGCGTCTCCTTGTCAATGAGTTTAAAAGTTAAGCTAAAGTATAGCGTTGTGGGCCTTTCGCTAGCAAACAAAGATACTTCTTCAGCATCAGTAAAGTATTTATGTGCGGTTTCGTTTCGCATGGATGTTTGTTCGTATCTCGTCGTCTATCAAATTTCAAGTTGAAAATTTCAATAGTGTGGGTGTGGTTTGATTGAAAAACTTAAATTAATCGAAAATTATCTTTTATTGTTCTCATGGATGTCGTTCCTACTGACGCTCAGTTATCACGTTAATCAATTTTATTTTATAGATTCGCACAAGTTGGAGGACGTTGAGTCGTTCACAGACTTAGGCGTCCTCTTTGATCGTAGGCTACGTTTCAATTTGCACGTTGAGTTCTTGATAAGCAAAGCTAGGTCCGCTCTTGGTTTCATCAAGACGCGGTCCACAGAGCTAGATGATCCGTATATTACCAAAAG